>BGPR01043394.1:539-11101 GCA_013235015.1 Araneus ventricosus
ATATATATATATATATATATATATATATATATATATATATATATATTATTATTATTATTATTATATCATATTGCATCAATTTCGAATTTGTAACTTTTAACTGACTCTTCAAGCATAACTTGATGCTATAAGACGAAAGAAGCGTTTTAAAGAAATAGCTTCATTTTGCAAAGAAACGGATTGAGTCAGAATCTTGAAGCTTGTAATTCGAATATCGGTAAAAAATAAATGAATAAAGGATTCAAACTTTTAAGGAATAGTTAAAATAAACAAAAAAGCATTTAGAGCAAAGCATAACTTATGTATTAAAATTAAATATACATTATTTTAAAGGGAAGTAACAGATATACAACTTGGCATAAATATTATCAAAACGTTGTTATTGGAACAAATTTTCTAAATGTGGAATTTAACAAAAATATTGCCTCTGCAAATCCACGAGGTAAACATCATACAAAAGATAGACTGAGAAAGATATTTAGTCTTTTTTCGTCTATAATACGTACTTCAATGTCCTACATTAAATGTAACTTATTTTAAATAGACCAAAATCTGATGAAATGTTCTTTCTCAATGGATACTTCAGAGGATTCATAAAGGCGCGAACCCAAGGCGTGTGGCTTGGCGAGTCTGGTCTGAAGTTTGTCATACTTGGCGGCTTTGGAACGTAAAGATTCGTTAGTGCTCTGGATGGTTTGAACTTTCCTGTGAAATTTCAATAAATATTCGGACATCAAAGGCTTGCAGATCGCCGTGGGAACCACGCGCCATGGGAACAAGGCTTTAGAACAGAGGTTCCCAACCTGTGGTACGCGTACCCCTGGGGGTACGCGAAGCACTAGTTAGGGGTACGCGAAATCAAAGTTGGTAATGGCGGAAACAAACAAAAAAAATAAGGGATTTAAAAAGGTTGCAGAATTTTGTTTCCCCAAGTGAATACTTGCTATTTAATAACTACATCACTTGAATAGTTGATTACAATAAAGGGTAATTTTTAGGCTTTCCTTATAAGTTAATGCGAAATTATTACAATACTGGTTTCATTTGTTTCGGCGTTGAACTAATACTATTGCAAAAATGAAATAAAATGTAAAATCAAAACTAAGGTCGGCAAATGTTATGAATTCGAGCCATTTGGCTCTTAGCTTTTACCTATATAAGGCCTTAACTTTATTGATAAAAGACATATTTGCATAGATGTATGTGATGGGGTGTTGTGGATATGAAAATAGGGGGTACGCGAAAATAAAAAGATTATTCAAGGGGTACGCGAGGGGGAGAAGGTTAGGAATCCCTGCTTTAGAAGTACCGAACGTAAGTACCGAAGTAAGAATGAACCGAACACGGAGAATTTTCGTCGAAAAATTAAAGGCAAAGAAAAAAAAGGAAAAATAAATACAGAGAGATAAAAATGAGATCATACTTCTGATGTTCATTTGTAACGCTGTCAGAAATTGATTTGATCTCAAGATGAGACTGTCCAACATCAAAATCTTATCAGATAAACATCAAATAAAAAAAATGGTTTTGTAAATAGCGAATTTATTGGTTTGGATTCTTTACGAAAATTATACAAAAAGTTTCTTCATAGCCTAGAAATTTACAAAACTTTCAAAAATTCGGTGTTTTAGAACTGTGGAGGCTTTTGTGCTTTTGAAGCTTTTGGTTCTGATATCTTTTCCAATACAGACTGGAGGAAGGGAAAGAAACTATTCGAAAGAGAATCTCCGAAACAGCATTCAAAGGAATAGCTTTAATCATTCTTCAATAAATCCAATATTTTGTGTTGAAATAAAATGAAACACTAAATTGAATATCCTCTTGCTGTTTTTCTAGTTTAACTATTTGTATCCGTTATAATTATTATTTATTCTGAAATTAAGTTATTAAGAAATGAAAAACTAACCATGTAAAGTTTTTTTTCTTTTTCTTTTTTCAAAAACGGGCAATTTATTGGATTACTGATCATACAATTGTCCTACTTTCAAATGGGGAAGACATTTGCGGAGATTTGCTACTTCACAAAATCTCATTTTTTAGTACTGTTTAATGAGGTTCTAATTTGGATTATTCTCTGCAGATTTCTGTCTTTTTAAAAATTGTATTTTATGAATAATTCTTCGTAAATCAAAGACGGCTTAAATATAAAATATCTGTTTTAAAAGAAATCTAATGTTGAACCTTGGATCTTTCATATATTTGGGGCGTCCTTATACACCTTATTAACGATTTTTTTTAATTAAATGAATAGCTTGAGAGAATCAGTAAGAAATATTATTTTATATCCCACACAAGTATTTGTTTTAACTATCAAAGCAAATATTCGCTCTTGAAATCCCTCTCTTCTTCCTTCATGTGTTATTTATCCGAGTACATTAATGTATTTCTTATACATAATATTTTGATACTCTTTAACAGAGTGTTCATGATTCTTCTTATCTTTCAGAGAACGGAAATAAAGAAAGTTAAATCCATGTTTTAAAATTGTTGAATATTGGTTTTATCCTTCATTCACAAAGAAACTTTGACAGAATTTCACAACTACTCCAACTGCCTACTTTCGCATACGATGACACTTGACATGTGGGAAATGGTGGATAGCTGTGAAGTAAGAGCCATGACAAGAGGAATGTGTTGAACCTTACGTCTGATGGCATCTTTCAAGATAGATAAAGTTTATATATTCTATATCCATTCGAATTTGATGTACGTGCTTCCCTGAGTCTGGTTTTGCAGCGTAGGCAACAATTCAAAGTCAAGAAGGAAGATCGTTTATTTGCTCCACCTTCTACAAAGTGAAACCAGTCTTTTCCGTCCAGACCCCAATTAATTGTTTTTTCCTTCCTTCATTAGTCTTCTCTCAGTAGTGTGCAATGCTTTCGACTCAATCCCAAAATCTCGGCCACAGTGTAAACAACATCACAAATAGTAACTTCTATAACCGAGCATCCTCTTCCTTCTGCGATGAGGGAATTTAAAACCATCCAAACTTAAACTGTCCATCCTACGTCTTCATCTCTTCCTCATCTCAACATCCTTTTTCTTCGAAGATGAAAGGTCTCGCTTCACCAGCTTAATATCCAACTTCGCCTCCTCTACAGCTCAACATCCCCTAACGAATTCAGAACTGCTTTAGTCATTCTTACAGGACTTTCTCCCAAGATCCAACGTGTTTCACCTTCTTCAAATAGAGTTCCATCAACTAACTCTTCTTCAAAATCGAACTTTTTGAAATTCTGTGCGGCCCAAATCTCTGTTTTTGTGTATATATTTTATTTTATTCTTATTATTGTATTATTTTTTTTTCATTTTTTTATTTTTTTCATTGGATTTTTTTTACTCATCTTACAGTTTCTCCATTGCATGTAATTTTTATTATTGTCCAGTTATTTCATGTACAACTGTGAAATTTTGTGTTTTTTCAAAGTTATATTTATCAACATGCTCTGTGTTACCAAAAAATTTTTTTAACGTAACGCACAATAGCAATACTTCTCAATGAAATAGCTCCTGTTAACATTTGTAAACTTGTTGCATTTTATAATTAGGCAGCAGTGTAGGGAATTTGGCAAGGTCTAAGGAAGGTCACCCCCGAGTGTTGTGTTTTTTCGTCCACTTCCTGTCCGCGACACTGCCTTAAGGTTATAGTTTCAGGGGCATGGAGTTATGTCATGTGTCTTATGCCTATGCTTTTATTTCTACAAGTACCATTTCTACGCCATTCGTGTTTCTTTAATGCGTAATGCAATTAGCTATGCATGAAAGTGAGTTCAGCAATTTGGATTTCTCGAAATTTTTATCGCTGGGCTCATAACCATGAGAGCTCGATTTGTGTTCTTATTCACACACTCAAGCGTATACTTTGAAATACCCATACAAAATTTCATCCGAATTCATTGACAGACACGGCCTCTAAGATCTCGTATATTGTCAAAGTTATTTTCTGACCACCCGGCACGTCTTTTTCTTAATGATATTGAGAAATATGGCGATTGTGTAAGGCCGCCTTCGTTAAATTACTTGGTCGTCTGATGAGATTGTCAGGTACCACCACGTCTTTAATTCTTTCATTAAAGAATGTTAAAAGATATTGAGGAGTGGCTTATTATTGAAGAGTGATCGAAGAACATTCAGATGGTTGCTTGGAACGATACGTCAATAACTTCTGAACAAGTACAGGTATAATAAATATCTTTTGTGCCTTTGAAAGTCGCTTTCTTTTATAGATAAATACTTTCAATGAATGTGTTTAATTTTAACACATCGATATTTGGCTGATAAGAAAAAATTCCCAGTAGCGGAAAATACCCCTCTCTGATTTATTGTGAAAGCAAAGAAACGCATTTCCTACCTAGAAATTAAAATATTTTCAAGTAAATATTTAATAGTTAAGAAACAATCAAACTGCAAGTCATTTACAAATATCATTTACTATGCAAGAACGAATAAAAAGACTGCTAAATGAGTAAAATATCCACTATAAGTGTAACATTAATATACAGTCGAACCGCGATATATTTTCAACCAAAAATAAAATCTTTTTTCAATGTAATGGATTAGCAAATAAGTAAAAAAAGATAAATGTTTAGTTTGTTTATTATTGAGTATATTATTTAATACTTTATTTGTCCCGAATTACTGATGAAAATATTATGTTATTAAAAAGTTTATTATAGAAGTAGTATCTTAGAAATGTTGGGACATTTTTTTTTTGCAAATACGGATACAGCGAACCTCGGTTAAAACGAACTTCTGAGTCGGTCCATTGAGGGTTCGTTATAACGGAGTTTGACTGTATTATTCTTTTTCGAGGGCTGGCATGTGTCCATCTCTTTTTTTCTTTATAATTTACTAAAATGACTACATATTTTGAACTTCATCCTGGGGAAAGCTAAATATCGAGGCGGGGCGGAGGCTTGGCATGTTGACTATCTAAAAATCGTGAGTCACCTTGTTTCATCCAGAGGCCAGCATACGGCTTGCATTGTGTTGTATGAAGAACCTCTCTTCGAAACTGGAATTTCTGGAGCACGGGAAGGAAAAACCTATTGTCAAGGTCGAAAAGTTGTCAAATTTGGAGCAAATGATTCGAAGTGGTGGAATTCAAAAGAACTGAAAATTCAAAACTCAGTACGCCGATTCCAATTTGAGACCTCGATGCGAGGGTAGAGGCAAAACAAAGGATCTGCCTACATTGGCACCTCGCGTCGAGGCTAGAAATTAAACTCGAAATCCTCCGTGTGAAGCAAGAGGAGTCTGGGTGGAAAAAATTCCGCGACTTTGAACCTTATTTCAAACAAACTTTGAAACATCCGTGAATGCTTTGCCTAATTTTTCGACTAAAATGGGTGGGGAAAAAACCGCTCTTAGGACAAATGACATAGCTTAGCCTTTTCATGTATGCCCAGCTTAAGATATATCCCCGTCAAAACAGCAAAGGTGCACAGGCAGCCGGCGATTTCATGGTGCCTCAGTTTCACGGCGATTTCATGGTGCCTAAGCTCAGTTTCACGGCGATCTCACGTCGCCAAAAGCCGGTCTCCACCTTTTAATCCGGGATTTCTGGACACTTTGCCATTGACACTAAGGATAGCATGAGTTTATGCATAATCATGAAAATTGAAATTGGAGAAATGAAATTCCAAGTTATCCTCAGCCAACATTAATTTGGCGGGGCACTTAATTTGGATATGAAGTTGATTACCATATTGTGCACATTCATCTGATCAATTTAAAAATCTACAATAAAATGAAATCCAAGATTGAGTGGTGACCACGGAATAGAAATTTCTCTCTGTATGTGAATATCTATCAACCAGTATCAAAAATAACACAGAATAATTTTTTTCTCAATCCCTGTATGTCTTGTTTGAGAAGTACAACTGAATATAATTGAGTACAACTTGGTAAAAATAGGTTTCCAAAAGTAAGAGCTTTCATATTGGCTTTATATTTACTATTTTGTACTAACACTACTTTTCTTTTCTTGAAAGTCAGGATCCACTCTTATATAACAAAAAGCTGTAGATGTAGGGGGAGTTGGGGGTAGATCGATACGCGGGAACATTGATACAGTCCATAAATTATGGTGATTGGAATGGCTCCCCCTACATATCATCCCCTCATATATAAGCCACTTTAACCCTTAGAACACAGTATATTTCTTGGCAACGCTTAGTCAAAAGTTAATTTACAAATGAATCAAACCGCTAATTTTCTCGTCTAAGTGAATTTTACTCTAAGTATGTGTTGCGTAATTGCCCTAACTATTTACTTTTTCCTGCCAGGGAATCTACTCCAAACGTAGGAAAAAAACATTTATTTTTCTTAATTATATTAAGTTTTGGGGTTGTTTAGCATTGTTTTTGCGTAACAACTTCTTTTAAGTAAAAAAAGGCTCTTGGGGTAGATCGTTACAATTGACACCGGGGCACATTGATACGCGTTTTCTGTGTTTATCAATGTGCCTTAACAGCAACTACTTTGCAAAAGCGTCTTCGGGAATGGAAAAAACGTCAAGTTGAGCTATCTAAGGGAAACACTCAATTAAGCATTTGTTTAAACAATGAAAATGGTTTGAATTTCATTGCAAAAATGAAAAGTATGTCAGTTTAAAATATTTTTTATGAATTTATTAAAATTGGAGAAAACATTGTACAGAAACTTAATTAATATCACCAAAAAGATAATTTTTTGCATTTTTTGATGGTGTGAAAATTATTTTTGTGCTAATTTTTTTCGGAAGCCATCAAAGAAGAACGCGAAAATTTCCCTTAATTTTTAATTCATTAAAATTTCAAAAAACTGCTTCGAGGTACACATTCTCTCCCTCCAAAGTATATTTACACACATAGACACAAATTCTCCTATATTATTTGTAGAAACAAATAATTTTCTGAGTCATTATTGTTTAAATTTTAAAGTTTCATTAAAAATGTCGAAATTTTATTCAAATAAAAGTTTGCTTCTTTGCTAAACTTTTAAAACTTGATTTGGAATATAAAGTTTATTGATAAAACAAATTTTGTTTTCATCCCACACCTATTAACCGTCATTATTTTCGATATTTCCGAGTGTATCAATGTATCCCTAGTATGGAGTAGATTGATGCAAATCCATTTTTAGGAAAAAAGTGTAATAAGTATTTTACTATGTCATGAGCAAAACTTGACTGAAATCCTATATTAGATTAACAAATGTATAAATATAATGTATTAGTTCTCATTATTACCATTAGTAAAATAATTTTTTAGCTTTCCAAAAAAAAGTGTATCAATGTCCCCGTGTTTCCCCTACTTGAAAGAATTTATTAATTGATATAAAGTTTACCGGGCTCAGATTCTAAATGAAATTTCAATAAAAAATTGTCAGAATCTATCTCCGCACGGTTGGTCTGTAAGCACTCGCTTAAGGTTTGGACCTTTAGTTTTTATAAATATTAATACATTATTACACAAATCTGAGCAAGTTACTATCAAGGAAGTTTCTTTTTATTAAATGATATACACGTAGGGAAAATATTTTTGCTTTACTGTTCCCAAATTATCTGAATTTTACCGCATCCGAATTGCCGTTTTTTCATAATAGTATGGGTGATCGGAACTCCACAGAATTTAATAAATTACATTTATGCTACAAAACTGTTGTACTAAAGGTGTCAAATTATTTAGCAAGATCATTTAATTCATGTGCTAAGGATGCATTAAAACGATGAGATTTCTTCACACTCTCTTTCGTTAAAATGAATTTCTCTACAGACAAGATCCATTTTCATACACTGAATAATGTAAGGTGTGCCTGTAAGAATTTTGTAATTATTGTATAGTTAGATTTTAAATGAAATTTCAATCAAATGCTGTCAGCATCTATCTTCGCATATAAAAGGGTTGGTCTGTAAGCACTTGCTTAAGGTTGGGCCCTAAAGCATTCCTATTCTTCGTTTTCCAATGTGTGGCATGGGTTTCAACCAGAAAACACTTCACCAATCCATCATCCACCTAAGCAACAATTTCCGTATTCTACAGCTAAGTCGTCACACATACAATTTTACATTCTCTAGAATAAATAACATTTATTTATACCCGATGGACAAATAACCTGCATATATATACAAGTTATTTCCCACGACACGATAAAAAAATTAATTACACAGCCAACCCCATTCTAAAAAACTTCGTGATCACCCGTTTTAATTTGCGCAATATTTCCATAATAATAAAACCAATTCACATCTCATCAATCACAATAATAATAGGTAAAACCCTGCCTATACAAAAGGAATTAAAATCCAATCTTTACTTATTGTTTATTAATCCATACGTAAGGAAGTAAAATGCTACGACGAAGACGGATTGGTGTAAACCAAAAAGAAGTCGTACCACCTCGTTAAACGTTGGGATGTTGTTCTGACCATTGAAGTAATTTCGTTGTTGATCCATACTGAGAAGCTGGTGGGTTGCTTGTCATGAAATATGGAGATTAGCTATCTAGTTTCAGACAGGGTGCCAATAGGTTAGGCATCAGCTTGTCTCCTGTTTGACTTCTTATTAACTTGTCTGAGGTATCTTGGTGGTAAGGGTTGAGTTGAAAGATTATTTCCTCTTCAGTTTTGCAGTTTAGTGCTTCTTTTTAACTGCGTCAGAGGTTGGTTTATAGCGAAGCAGGTCGAATAAGATAATGCTAATGAGTGAAATAGGAAGATTGTGTATGTTCGCGTTCAAATCTGAATGCAATATTCATGAATACCAAGCAAAGAATATGCTTGAGAAGGTGAAAACAGTAGAATGATAAGATTTTTATCGTATTTAAATTTTCGGTTGAGACATTTATTCAAATAATCAGGAAGTAGAATCTCTAGCGTGTGACAGTACACAAAAATCACTTTCAAAATTCATTTTTCTAAAACAGAAATAGAAAAAGCATCTGATTTCCAAAGTATCCAATAAAAAAACATGATTTCTTCTCTGTCGGAGCAACGACATGTTTTTCGAGTTCGTACTGAATAAGGAAATTAAAACATTTAAAAAAGAACGTAAATGCAACTGTAGTAAAATTCTCAAACACGTTTTAGTGACCATCATATTGGATGAGAATGATACATTTATTCTAAGAAATAACATTTGAACCATATACATATTTAAAATAATTTGATAAAACCATGAAACAGTTCCCCAGCCCCAACCACTGGACTGATTTCGACAATTTTTATTTCCTATGAAAACTTATGACGTCCAGATATGTCATCAATTGTCGCCTGCCACCCACCACCTTCCATTTTCGAGAGAAATCGAAAAACCACTACTCCACTATATATTCTCTATCGGGAAAAATCTTCAGTCAATTCCCCAGCCCCAAACACCTGGCCTATTTCGACAATTTTTATTTCATATGAAAGCTTATGACATCTAGATATGCCATAATTGTTCACCTGCCCCCTGCCACTCTCCATTTTCAAGAGAAATCGAAAATCACTACTCAACTCTACATTCTCTTTGGGGGAAACTTCGACAGAGTCCCCCAGACCCAACCACTTGACCGATTTCAACAATTCTTATTTCATATGAAAGCTCATGAGCCCTAAATATGTCATAGATCAATGATCGCCTACCACACCACCCACTGCCCTCCATTTTCTAGAAATATAGCAAAATAAAACTTTTGCAGAGTCCCTCATCCTCTACAACCCCCAATTAACCAATTTATTTTGCCAAGCTGTAAGCATAGCCACAGACTATTAATATTACGGGCGATCAGCTGGTCGCCGAAGGTGGCTAGTTCTATTAAAATCATTCAGTTTTTTTAACACAGCATTGCATTCGAGAAGGAACTTCTTAATTTTTGAAAGCAACGAAAGTAATTGAAATAAAAGTCGCTCGGAAAAACTGCAATTTCCGTGATTTCTGGTAAATTATACTACAATAAGATAAATGATATATTTTTTTAAAATTCTAGTTTAATGATCTTCAAATATTGTCCAGTCTTGGTTCAGTGGTGTGGCAAGGATAAAATGTCTCCCATCGGAAACTATTGCTTTTTTCGCCCTCTGGTCGAAATAAAATCTTGCCTTCGCAGCACTTTTCAGCAGAGGCGGCCGAGCAAACCGGGCAGCTGCCCGTGGCGCCGAAGCCCGGGATGGCGCTAAAGCGGGAGTGTGAAGGAAAAAAATGTTTTAATAGACTTGAGAAAACATATATTTTTAAAATTAGTTGAATATATTATTTTAGTTTCAATAAAACCACTATATAATTTTAAATATAGCTGAAGTTGAAAAATTCTCTCCATAATATTATTAACTCATATTTTCAGGCAAGACATACAGATTTCTAAGAAAAAGTTTGTCATTTAGAATACAGGTATTAAAAAAATTTCACAAAATACGTTGGTTGTGAGAAGAGGGCGCCATATTGCTTTCTTGCCCGGTTGGAAAAGTCACTTCGGGCCACAGTTACTTCAGCCTTTCAGATAGGGCCGGATTATCAAATAGGCCACGTATTTCGTGCTTTCATTTGATTAACAAGTGTCATGTTCTCGAGCTTATTCAAAAAAACAAAACATAAAGCCTA
>BGPR01043395.1:0-12957 GCA_013235015.1 Araneus ventricosus
CGAAAGAATCCTTCAATCGACGAATGGGAGGAGAATCTGTAATGGTTTGAGGAGTCTGTTGTCTTGATGGATTGTGTGATTTACAGTGAATTTGGGGATTATGGACTCTGCACAATATCAAGCTATGCAATATTATCTTCTGATTCCCTTTGAACCTTTATTATAGCCTGGTAAATAGAATAGGCGTCTCAAGGTCACGCGACTTTCCCCCTGCCCGTTACTATGGTTTCGACAAATCTTGCTTTTTCCCACGCCAGTACGTTTCAGTAAGAAGTTGGAATAAGAACAAGAAAGTGGGTGTTCCGGCTACTGTTTGAAAGCTTTGTTACTGAAATATACTTAAATCATGATGATTTCTTATGATGATTAATAAGAGCTTTATAAATATTTTAACATAGTTAGTTTTGTGGTTAAAAATTAATTTAAAATGGCAATGTAAGCAAACAATTTTATTAAATCGTTAAATTTTTGCGATATTTTCTTCGGTAAATTAAAAAAAAAACTAATGAAAATCTTATTTTGCAATCTTGTGGAATAATTAAAGTACTTGGTTTTGTATACTGAACCTAGTTTTGTCACATTTTTTTTAAAAAAATTTTAAATTTTACTATCAGAAATCTACATATTATCGTTACAGATATTAATTATTTACAAAAATATCCAAACATTTAAACATGAAAAATAGGTTCACTAGATGCAGAAATAATTACTCGATTATACAAAGATGAGATCTTGAATTTTTAACAAAGCTTAGTAGTCAGTTTAATAAATTCATAAATTTTAAAAATAGATACATATACTTTCAGACATAGTTATGATTATCAGAGTAAATTTTTTGGATGTTTCATTTTGTAAGAAATAAAAGGATTATAAAAAATAAAAATCTCTAATTTAAAAGTTCTCAACTTAAAAAACTTCATCTTCGCTTTCGCTGAAACTGCTTTCACTGTCATCTTGTAAATTGATCACAACCCTTTCGATAGCATCGCCTCTAGTACCTGATTGAGCGAAGACCTTTTCTTGCAACTTCTCCGCATGTTTTACACATTTTTTCCAGTCGTCCACTGTCACGTTTAACAGCGCTGCGCTTCATCGAGAAATTTCCTAACATCTTTAATTTTGAAAGTTTTATTTCTGTATATAATTTGACCTTTCACCTGCGCCCAGATAAGTTCTATTGGGTTGTATTGGCAGTGATATAAGTGAATCCTCACCACTTCATGTCCCATTTGGTAAGCTATTTGATCAAGCTCATATCCTCTGTATTTTTCTTTGTGTTCATTCCCAATGTTCAATAGTTCTGGCCTGGTTTTGGTGGCGTTGTGAGGAATATTTTTGTTCAGAAGCCATGCCAAAATGTCAACTTTTTTTGTCTTCGTAGAGAGAATTTTCTCTGCATATGCAGAATGATAGCTCGCGTTATCCATAACAATGACGCATGTTTTGTCCAATACTCTTAGTAAATCCAGAAACCAGTTTTTAAAAACTTCACTGTTCATCTCCTCGCGATAGTCAACTGTACTTGTGGATTGAAATTCAAGTTGTGCGAACGGAATAAAGCCTTGAACAACAGATCCGGCATGACAAATGATCAATCTAGATCCTTTCCCTAACGGGACTTTTAAGTCTCCTTGGCAAGTGGAAGTTTGCCAAATAAATTTAAGTGAATGGTTAGCGTTTACCTAAGTTTCATCAAGGCATATCACTGACCTAGATAAAGAATCGTTTCTCACGTTGTGCGTTTTTCTCAAAAACCTCCTACGAGAAACGATAATGTCGTTTCTTTCCATTAAAAATTTGCTACCATCATTGCACTTGTTTACAATAGCTCTTTTTTAATTTAAATGGACATGGACTATATTTCTTTTTCTATCATTTATTTTAAAACTTAACACAGGTATATAACAAAGCAAAAGATAGACTATGGCTAAATAGTAATTAATCATATAAATATTAAACAGTGGAAATAAACCACATTTTAAGACAATACGATATCGCTTAGTAGGAGATACAAATATACACCATTAATTCACAATACCTCGCTTGATAGGAGGTAAATATGGTCTCCTGCTTAATAGAGAAACACCGACTTTTGAGTCCAGCTATCAACAACTCTTCGCTAGAACTGAAAGGTTTGTCTCTTCGCCACCCACTTGGGGAAGGCGCTGCAATCGATACTGAACAGCACTTTTTGCTAGAAAAATCCCAAAACTTTCAAAATTACCCACAATGATTTTGCGCATCCAGAAAAATTATTTTTTTCTATTAAGTAAACTCTTAACTTTGCCACTGTTGGGTATTCACCTCTGTCATAAAACTCTTAGACAGTTTGGCGTACGACGCTTTTGTCAAAATAATCCAAGTTTGTAATAGGTTTTGTTCGCGGATTTTTTTGGGGGGAGTGACTCGAAAACTGGAATATTGTTCAGAGCTTCAGCAGCTGAAGTCATATTAGCCTCTGCACAAATTCGCTGTACTGTTCTGTAGGAAACACGAGTCGTCAGTTACTTTTTGTGCCTGTAAAAACAATTCTTTTACCTTAGCACTCGGTTTAGATGACACCAACTCTTTAAAGTAGCTGTACACATTGTAGACAACCATCTTTGATTGTCTCCTGACATCAGAGCTATTCATGATAGCAGAGCTTAAAAAACAAACACTTTTGCACTATTTTGTGAAAACGAATTAACTTATAACCGAGAACAAAATGATTTACAACAAACGAAAGCAAGAGATCAAACTCTAATGCGCGCGCTAAGAGGGAGAAAGCAGAAAGCTATCGAAACTCCTTAACTGCCATGTAAAAAAAAGAATGGCACTGCTGTCTCCCGTATCGTTGCCAAGGCGACGAGGTAGAAGACGTGACCTTGAGACGCCTATTCTATTTACACAGACTATAGGTGGTGCTGACGGGATATTTCAACAACACAATACTTCTTCCCATGCCTACATCCACCTAGTAATGGTTTCAAAAAGAATAAGTTAATGTATTGCCATGACCAAGTCGAAGTTCAGATCTGAACCCCATGCCAAACCTTTGGGGTATATTATGTCGCAAAGTTTACAATAAACTGTTTTCATCTGCCAATAAACTGGAAATAGAGGTTATAAAAGAATGACCCAATATTTCTGAAACTGAACTTAATCAGTTGGTCATTTCAACGAAAAACAATCTTTGAAGTTATGAGGAAAGATGGAGGACCAATATCGTATTAATTTTCATAATTTTTGGGGCTTTTCTACAAGTGGTCTTATAATTAGTAATAGTTATTGTTCATTTATTTCTAATATTTTTGTTGCCTTAAGCATTTATTGCATTATTCAAAATTATTGAATCTTAATTATACTAAATATATGATATCATATATCAAATGATTAAGTTATAATTAGAACCCTTATTTATTTCATAATTAACAAAATTAGAGTAGTCTTATAAATTCGTAACGGACTGTATCGGTTCTGAATTGCCATCAAGCCCGTCAAGAGGCGTTGCGATCGTTTGCCAAACATAGCAATTTCCTTCATTTCATGAAACCAGCAATTTCCTTCTGTTCTTTTTTTACTCATGCCTAAAGTGACCATTTATTGTTTTCCTTGAAACGGGACATTTTTTAATTTTAGATAATATTATGTGAATTCAAGAAAACATATTTCTTCAGCTTTTATTAATTAATGAAAAGATCAGGAATAAGCACGTGAAAATAAATAATTCATGTAATCTTGCAATTTTTCTGAAGAGCACATTTTTGCTTCAGTATATTTGGTGCAGATTAAAAAAAGAATGAAATTCTCGGCAGGATTTCTTAAAATTAACTTTGGTAACTAACGTTGCTTCATAAATTGCAACTGTGTTTCCTATCTCGTCCAGAACCTATAAAAAAGTGTGTATCAGTGCCGGGCAGACTTAGAATATATTCCATAATTGTACGAAAGTCCATACGATTTAAATTATTGGCTTAAAAGTGTTTGAACAGTTCCACCCAAAAATCTTAAAACATCCTAGTGTTTCATTTTGTCACTTCATGCGGTGTAATGTAGTTGGAATTAAGCGAGAGATGGCAGGCTTCTGACCAACTTACATATGTGTGAAAAGTTTCGCCGGACTACTAGACGTTACCGTAGGATTTTTGGCCTCGTCTAGTTTGAAATTATCGTGGGTTGCTCTCTTTCTGAAAACGAAACATTTGGCGTCCCGAAGCTTGAGGACAACGAGACAAAAAACTTTAAGAACGGGAGGTATGGGTCACATTATTCATATTCATGCCGCTCCTGAATCATTGAATTTCAGAGCAACGTTATAAATGTAAAAAAAACTTGTAAATTGAACTACACAAGTTTCCAAAATAAATTTTTATATATAAAAATATATTTCATAAAAATAGTGGTAAAAATAGTTGACTTTCACTTAGCCAAGTTGGAGTCCAGCCTTGAAACCCATGGAAGATGTTTGGGGAAAGATACGTTGCAAAATTTATGCTATTAATAAACAGTTTTCATCTACCAATGAACTGGAAGTATCCATTGTGAAAAAATGTCACTGTATTTCTGAAATTGAACTTAATCATCTGGTCAATTATATAAAAACAGAATGTTTGAGGTTATCAGGAACCTGGAGGACTAATATCATATTAATAATCATACTTTTCTTGCTTTTAGACAAGTGGTCTTATAATTTGTTAACAGTGAATTTTAAATTTATTTCTAATTATTATTCAAATTATTGAAACCTAATTATAATAAAAATGTTGCAGTATCATACTTCATATGTTTAAGGTACCATTAGAATCTTTATTTATTTCATAATTTCAAAAAATTAAAGTGGTCTTATACTTTCTTTAAGGAATGTAGAGTTAAAAATAGAAGCACAGAACCAGCATTTGTTTGGTGATAGATTTCCAAATCTAAATTGTTACGAAACACGGAAGTTTAAGTTTATTTATGAAAGTATTGAAGTTAAGTTTATTTATCAATTTTTGTTGCCACAAAGCACATCTGGATTACCAATACTAACTAAAAAACTGGGCCTAGAAAACTGTTATTGAAAATTCTGTGCCATACACTAACTTACTATCGTGCATGATGTCGGTAATGAGATATTTTGATTTTTTCGTTATTTAGAATTTTCTATCAACAGTAATGGGCGTTCTATATATTAAGCACGTCTTTACGCGAACAGCATGCCTTATTTCTTCATACCATCTTTGCAAGGTTGGTTCACGTTAAAACGCAGTTTATGAAAATTCTTGTGTTCCAACTCGAAACAACTTTATTAATCTGCGGACGAACCAAGTGTTTGGCAAGGCCTTAAAACTCCACTCAAACAGTAAATCACAGTCACGTACAGAAATCCAGCTCAATTATGATTACGTCGCGAGAAAGTAGTTTGTGGGATGACTTCCCTCCGCCGAGAGGCGCTGTGATCATTTCAGACAAATTTGGAAGTATTTTTACTCTTATTCTGGGATGGTGAAAATGCTGTGCATTATGAAATCTTTTTCGGATATTTGACTCGATATAATAATCGAATCGTTCTTATTTCAGAATAATTTTAATCTATAAATTGCATATGTATGTTTTAAAAAATTTATATACAAAAATTATATATTTTTTAAATTGGTATAATATGTGTTTTAAGAATATCTCTTTTAATGATTGAACGTTGTTCGATGATTCTACTACAGTAGTTAAAAAGTATCCGAAAGCTGTTCCTTGCTCATAATCTTAGCATCTATTTCATCAGTAACAAACTATTACCAGAAAATTTCTTTCTAGTTATAGTAAAATGGCTATGAGCTACGCGATAAGCAACTTACAGAGTCATCTAGCGGTAAAAATTACTATCTCGGAAAAGTTGAGATATAAGGAAATAAAATAAATTACAAAGCTGTAGAGCATCATCTATTTGATTCGAAAAGAAACCTTGCACACAGTAATATAAAGAATGGAATACGTACGGATTTGTTGCATCGTGATTTCTAAAGCAGTGACGTCACGAATAGACATTATACCAAAGTGGGTTCATATCGATGCGAAGAAAGCTGTGTAAAAGCATTACGTCTTATTGGGACTTACTCCGAAATTCTCCGCTATTCAATACTGTTTCAAACTGAAGAAATAAATTTACTCAATTCGAAAAATTAATTATTATATCCTCATAATTTAATACAACACAACTTTTTATTGCTTATAATTTCCGCGTTAGTTACTTATATTTTCAGTTAAATGAATTCAGGTTCTCTTTCTGTTTACTTTACAGAAATTCCAAATAATATATCCACATTTTGAAAATACTATTTGCTTTTTTCTGCTGCTTAATAGGAATTTTCGTTGAATGAAAATAAATAATATGATCTTTGTGGCTCATTTATATCTAGTCTGGAGACGAGATTTTGTTTTCTTTCTTTTCTCACTTCACATTCCAAATTAAAAGGCGGGAAATTTAGTTTTATTATAAATATTTCTCATGTGATTCAGAGTTGAAGAGGTTGCTTGATTGTTAAGGAAAAACTTTTGACTTTTCCTCTGGTTCGCAAACTAGAGATTAAAAAACGGCTGTTTTCAGAGTCGGGTTCTTTTAATAGTTTCACGGAAAGATTTTAAAGCTAATGCAAGCCTGACTGTTCTTTTATCGGATGTACGAGGCACTCGAGAAATCTGAAATGCAAAAACATTTCTTTTCACTCATTTCCGAAAGATCCTAATGTTTGGAAAATTTAGATTTGTAGATATTAAAGGAAAGACCTTTTTAATGATTTAAATGGCTTGAATTTCCTCTCAACATTTCAACGAAAGCGATTATTATCGTGATTAAAAACCTGAATAGCTTTTTTTTCCTGCAAATAATAATAACAATAGTTTTGAAATCAATAGCTGTTCCAACAATATTTTTGCCATCATATGAAATGGTGAATAAAAAAGTAATCGATTACAGAATAACATTCTAAACTAGAGTGGAACATTATCGTCTAAAAAGTGCTACTGACAAATTTCTCGTATTATACGAAAACGAGCTTTGGAAACTGCTTAAATGATCGCCATTGAAGAAGAAATATTCCAATTAAAGGTATTTAATATAAGCTTTATCGTCATTTATTCTGTTTAAAACATTAAATTAGCAATTAAGCAATTGTCTATCATTAATATAACAAATATTGATTATTACATTGCTTGAGACATTTTATATAATGTATATATATATATATATATAATTCGATTTATAATTTTATATATTTATAATTTAATTTGAATACAATGGTTCACAATCAGTTGTGAAGAATCGTGGGAAGTACAGTCGAGGAAACTCACATTTTGCAGTGAAGATTTTGTCACGAGGACATTTAGGGGACCGTCCACAAATTGATGAGGGCGAAAATGATTCGGACTCATCGCGTTTCACAGTAAGCTGAAAATGTTTTGAAATTTTCATCAATCGTTTTGTTTCTTATGCACATTGTTTCATAAGTGAAAAACGAAAACAAGGTGATGGAATCTGGCTTCGCACTTTATCAAGAGTCACACAAAACAAAGATTCGAACAGGTTTATTTTTCTGTTAAGGGCTTCACATCAGTCTAAAAATTAATACTCTTAGGTGACCCGAAAAATCCTGAAATGGAAGAGTAAAGTAAAAACATTCCCAAGATACAAAAAAATATGAAATAGCAACTCAAACAAAGAAAGAAGAAAACTTTAAATTTTACCTTGTATCCTACTACCGCCATTTTAAAAATTTCTCCTAATCAAGTGTGGAGAATAAAGGAAGGGAAAATTTCCCGGGGAGTGATTTGAGTACAACGCCATGAATTGAAGCGAAAGGTGGAACAAAAGATTAATTTTTAGAAATTAATAGTATTTTCTTTAATTAAAACCTGAATTCTGCAGCAGATTTTCGGGAATTCATTGTATTGAAGGTATTTTATTAAATTATCAGTTGCTTTTAAAGAAGAATAATCGGGAAGATATAAAGGTTTCTTTAAAACATCCCAAATTTTTCGCATGTTTTTTGGTTATAACATGCAGAGTTTTATGCCAAATTTCGCGAAACTTACGAAATATTTTACAATATGTGTCATTTTCAGTAACAATACCCTCTTTTAAATATTTCCAGAACTTAATTATTAGTTAACTGACATTATTGACTGTATTTCCTTGCATTTGGGATTTATACTATAACACTACCTGGTAGCAGATTTGAGGAAAAAAAACTGATTTTAAGAATCCACAATATTTATAATGATAAATTACAAATTAAAGACTAAAAGATAGAAAAGAATTGAAACAAAAATATTCTACTTTTAACGTACTAATCAAAGTGTTTTTTTTTAAATCCCTTTTTATTAAATTTATTTATTCAGAACAGAAGATGGCATTGCCCCTTTTCATTAGAAACGCGTGAATGTTCGTTATATTACACATATGTAATATTGCTCATATTTCATCAATTATTCAAGGTATTTACTTCAAATTTTAATACTATGTTTCTCTGACATATTGTCGAATATTCTGTAAGTTTTTAAAAATTTGGAGTAAAACTCTGCATATTATAAGTAAAAACCATGCGACAAATCTGCAACATTTTAAAGAAAAATTTTATTTCTTCCCAAATATTTAAGATATTTTTATGAAAATGCGTGTAAGAAATGTGCATAAGAAGCAAGACGATTGATGAAATTTAAAAAAAAATCGACTTTCTCTGAAACGGGGTGAGCCCAAACCATTTTCGTCGTCATCATTCAGACGGTTTCCTAAATGTTCTCTTGACAAAATCTTCACTGTGAAATGTGAATTCCCACGATTCTCCACAACTGATTGTGAACCATTGTATTCAAATTAACTCGAAATATTTAGCATTTGACGAACCTTGCAGCGCTTTTTGCCAGTAGTGTAAGTTATCAGACGAATTATACGTTTTTTGACACAACTTTAGAAGAAATAGGTTCGAATTTTCACTGAATCGTTTAAAACATATTTCGTAATTATTTTACGCTGACAAAAAGTGCGAGAAACAAAACAAACACAGAAGAATCAATGACATCTTTCCACATGTTTCTAAATATGACAAGCCAGTTTATTCTTTTTTGAACCCTGTTAATATGATAATGCCTCTAGACTGGCACTCTTCTAGTAAATTGCATGATGTAAAATCATTCCAAACGTTCTAAAGAGTCGACCGTCCGTCCTATAAATGCGAAATTCGACACGTAATTACTTCTTAAATAGTTGGTGATAAATAAGAAGTTATTTATAAATAATAATTAGATTTTCAATCAATGAATTTTTTCTAAATAACTATGTAACATGTTATGAAAAAAATACAATTTTACATTAACATAACATTCCATGGAATTTTTTCTTTCATTTTATAATTTCTTAAAAAATTATTACAGAAATCCGTTGATGCAACAATTGATTTTTACCATTCATTCGTTATTGAAATGATCATTAATTGTGGAGACGTGTTCACACTGTATTATCTATATTAAAAAAGTAGAAAATCTAATCTTCCAAACTATTTAATTTTCAAGAATTCTTGCGTACTTTCTTTTCAAATTTTAAGGGAGTATATATAGAATTTCTACAGTTTTGATGTAATTTTATGAATTACTAGCTGATATAACCTGCGTTGCTCAGGATTAAAATACTTTTGAATAAAATATTATAATACACAAAATCTTTTTTCAGTGCGAAACGATTTTAAATTAAATTGAGATAATCAATTAAAGCAAAAGATTTTTAACAAACACAGAAAACTAATTTCCTCCGTATTATTTGTTATATAAGTACTTCAAATTTTTTCACAAATACTGAAGTATAAGAAGTATTTTAATGGACTTTTGGGGATAATTAATTACTTTTTGATTAATAAAAAACATGAAAATAAATCAAATCAAAAGTTTTTCCTGTTGTAAATTGTGAAATGTCTGCTTGTGAATGGACTTTCCTTTTAGTGCTTTCCAGAATTTTGTTAATATTTTTTGGTAACAGTTCTTCGTATGTGCATTTTTGTTATAAACACCAATAATGTTACAAATTGTGTATAAAATTAATTTTTAAAAATTTATTATAAAATAAGAGAAAAAATTGTACAGAAAAGAAATTAGTGTCACAAAAAGCTAATTTAAAAAAATATGGTGTAAAATTAGTTTTTGTTAGATAACATTTTCGGAAGATATCGCGGAAAAACTTCAAAATCTTGCTAAAATTTTAATTACATTTTGGACTAAGTAAAGTTGAAAGTGACCTTTATCTTGTTTTGAAGACCTGATGTGCTGAATTTCTTCGAGATTGGACAAAAGCTGTCGATTTAAATTAAGGAACACACACAGAGACATACGCTCTGCCTAAAAATATGTACAATAAACATTTAAAACCACAGTATCCCAACTACAGAGATTAAGGCTACAAAGACTTACAATAATCCAATGCTTGCCTGTAAACGACATTTTTGGAGCGTGCTATTGTCAAAAATCTATTTCATCTGCTTACAAAAGTTTTACTATCTTTGCCTTTGTTGGAATTTGAGCGATTGACTTATGTTTTCTTTCAGGCATCGTTAAAGCACAGCTCTGAATCTCGTAATACTCAAAGTTATATATTTTCAATTAAAATATTACTTATTTATTATTTCGTAGAAAACACAGGTAAAGATAACAGGCTATATTAATTGCAGCGATTTTTTAATCTAATTAAATACGGTTTAGCATTCTTTTAGAGCCAATGAAAACATTGTCAAATGATATTTGAAAAAAATAAACAGAAACATCAGAAAATAATGGTAAAGTAATTATACCGTTGTATAGCAACGGAGTATCTTTAAATTTGCTTTATTTCAAAATCATCTGCGTATAATCAACGATTTATTAAATTTTAAAAAATTTATAAAGATTGTCATAGATATAAAACTGGTATCATTAAAAAGGTAAAATTTTTGAACTTTAAGACGGTATAAAAATAATTTTCGGGTGATAATTTGCTCCAAACTTACAGCGGAAAAAAGGCTTCAGATAATTTCTACTGTTTAATTAACTGATAATTCGGACTGTTTAATTAACTTTTGCTCTTTGAAAAGTTCACAAATGTCTTCCCCTTGTCTTAATTAATAAGTGTGCAAAGTTTGGTTAAAATCGGTGCTGTGGTTTAGGAGGGGATGTGGAACATACATACAAACCCAGAATGACTTTTATTTATATTAAGATTGTGAGAATATATTTCTTAGATTAGACGTTCGAATTTTTTTTCCATATCAAAGTTAAATTCGTCAGGACTAATTTCTGAATTACAAAATATAGTACCGCAAATAATTATGGTGCAAGGCTTGCTTTTGTTTTTATTATTAAATCTTGAGCATTTCGTCAGTGAGCTTCTATACGGGGCTGTCCAATGATGCTGCGTTGATGTCAGGTTGAAATCGCAATTCATTCCCGAAGTGGAAGCATTCAGAATTTCTCCGATTTTGTTACATTACATCACTCTGATATTTCAAGAGCAGCGTTTTACGAAACAGTACAACACAGAAGAAAGCACTAATGAATTAAATTGTAAATATTTATATATAAAGGAATTCTTATCCAAGAAAGTGGTACTTTATGGATTTTATCAGAAAAAAGGTATATTATCCAGTTTCTTTTATAATATTTTTAGTTTGTATTCTTATCTGTAAATTGCCTGATATCTCATGCAAAAATCACTTAAAACTCATCACAGGAAAAATAGATGGTACTAGAGGTGCAAAAAGTGACATGTAGTTACGAAGTGGATAATAAGTGTGCAGTAAAAAAGACTTTTTAAACATTCTCATATTAGTATTTTTTTGTATGCTGTCCTGTTGCATCTCCATAGTATAAACAGTAATCATACTTCTTTTTAATGAAATTTAATTTAGTTTTAATTGCAGATAATTTTGTTAAGACATCTCTACAAATATTAATAGTTTGGTTTTATTTAATATTCAATTTAGTATCAATAGCAAATTTTTATTAGGTTGCCAACAAGAAAATCAGTTGAAGTTAGAAACTTTCACAGAATGAAACGTTGTTAAATGATAGAACTTTTTTTGGTATAAAAAAATTAATTTTGAGAAAAAAAATTCCCACCTATAATCCCTATAATTTCATCAAAATGGTATCTGAAAAATATTTTAAAATACCTATTGTAGGTGTTGAAAACTGTTTATTTAGGGCAATATCATTCTGTAATCATGGAGCTGAAAACTTTCATATAGAAATTCGCGAGAAAAATATGCAAAACATTACAACTCGATAGGGTTTATTCAGCGATGTTCAATTATAAAGATTCAATTATAAAGGAAGCTGTTGTCAACAAAGAATAAGAAATCTACTATGGTTTTATAGTCTGTTGAATTGCTTTTCTTTCTGCATTTAAAACTGAAAAAAGTAGCTGAGAACCTCGAAGCAGCGAGGTGCAAGGGGCACTGATGAGCAAAGTGGGTGCTGGCAGCGAACCCGCCCGGATGTCGGCGACAGCTGCTAATGAATGTTTAAAACAAAGTCATTCTTCGCATACTAATTGAAGAAATAATGACTACTTCATACAAATTTTAAAATATATATACATATATATCCAGGTTATGTATTTTTTATGCAGTTTCTATTACAACCTATTTAATTTGGCATCCGATTGGCAAATTACCTGATGTCTCATGTAAAAATAACTCAAAACTCGTTATAGGACAAATAGATGACATTAGAGTTGTAAAATGTGACATATAGTTACTTCTTGAATAGTCGGTGATAAATAAGAAGGGATTTCAAAATAATAATTAAATTTTCAATCTACTAAAAATTAATCATGATTTCAGAGTTTTTTTTAAAAAAAGAATACGTAACATGTTATGAAAAAAAAAAACAATTTTGCATTAATATAAAATTCCATACAATTTTTTTCTCTCATTTTTAATTTCTTAAAAATATTATTATAGAAATCCGCTAATGCAATAGATT
>BGPR01043397.1:0-12956 GCA_013235015.1 Araneus ventricosus
TATATAATCATACAGAAATAAAGTAAACAAAACATCAGGAATCATATCCTATACTAAAAAATCATTATCTGAACAATACATCAATTTTAAATGAAATCTAAATATTAGAAAATACTAAAGATACCATGAATAAAAATTCAAGTTTAAGCATTTATATGTCAACAAGTAAAAAAAACTCTGTTGTTATTAAAAGTATTGAAATAGGCAGACCAAGTAAATGGAGTTTTCAACAATTAAAACAGCAGCTTGGCTGTGGACAAGCTTTAGCCAGATTAAATTAATTTTGCTGTACAAACCATCCCTGTTTCTATTGTTGTTGAAAAAACAAACAGGGTAATTTACCCTAAAATGAAAGAATTTAGATAGAAAGTCTTATACTAACCCTAACAATAAAACATAACTGTATATAAACGACTAAAATTCAGGATAAAAATATGTAACATAACATTATATTGCACTAAAATATTGCACTAAAGACAGTATATATATATATATATATATAATTTAATAAAATACCCATACTTTTAAATAAACATTAACTAATCAGTGACTCCTCTCATACTTACCAGAATTCTTCTCTTTCAATATATCCCGCCAATCATATTGACATCACAAGTTGCCACAACCAAAATTCTTACCATGAAACATCAAAATTGACCATATAATATAATTAATTTTTGATATCAAGAGTTTGTAAGATACCTATATTAATATTCTGAAAAACATTTTAAAAAATGTAATACATTTATTTATCTAGATAATATTTGAAAATTGGTAAAGATGTCTATTAAAAGGAAAATTTCACATGTAAGATCCTGGCGCCAACTATATAATAAATCTGAAACCAATAAGTCAATAACCTAATTTGAATAAAATTACACATTACAAGTAGAATAATTGAAAACACTATCCCACAATCAAAGAAATAAAAATATTCCTTTATAAACCAATATGAAAGTTTTATTCTAAATGACCTAAATATTTCTTATCTATATATACTCTAAGGAAACCAATAGGCATTCCATAATCAAGTGCAAAGGAATAAAAAAATTTTATGTTCTTAATTCTAATATCAAAGCCTGTTACTAAATTATTATTTCTAATAATATAATTTTTTACTAAATTCTTGAAGACAGAAATGCTAAGATTACTATTCCGAAAAGGGAATTTATTAATTTGAAAATTAAATGCATTTCTTTTATCAAAGATATCTATTACTAATTTATTATCAATGATTTTAATATCTATATCTAAAAATTCTGCAGCTAATTCATTGTCATTAGTTTTAATAAGTTTTAGATAATCAGGGTAGAAGTCAATATGAGGCTTATGGTCTATTTCTTTATTGAATAATATTAAATCATCTATATATCGGAATAATATACTATGGCTATTATTAGTCAACTCTTTCTCTTAGTAGTGAAGATAAATATTTGCTAAACTATTACTAGCAGGACCTCCTTGAGGTAAACCTTTAATTTGATGGAAAATCTTATTATCAAAAAAGATATAATTTTCTTTTAAAACAAGATTAATAAGATTTTTAAAATTATTAATGTTAATATCTTTTTTAAGATCATAATCTTTATGTATATTTACCAGGGTATTAGTCAAATCTTCAGTATCTATACTATTAAATAAATCCTGGAAGTATATATATATGTGTGTGTGTGTAATAATCTGACTTAATTTTATTTCAAATTCTAATATTATATATTTTAAAATCTTAATGTATTCCAAAATCACTTTTCTAAAACTCCAGTTTCGTTCTTTTCCCGCGCTGGAGGTATATTAAATCTCTCGTTTTAGCATATTTATTACTAAAAGAATAAAAGAATATTTTAATCGTTTCCACGCGCACACAACTCGCGAATTCAGCGACTTATTGCCGCCATGCATTTTCCCCAAACCACTTACGTAATATACTAAAAATAGCTATTATTCCCTTCACTTTGATCACGTGTCCATCTGTTAAATCCCTACCTGAGAAAAAGCAGGGATCTTCTGTTCTCTTTTGGCTTGAAACCTTATACTAAGATGTACGTACATTCCGTCACTCTCCGATAATAAAATGGAATTTAGAATATAACTCGGCTTGTTTTGCATTTATTTAACGACTGCAACAACGAATACATTTCATATATATATATGAAAGATCAGGCTTTAAGAGTGAAATGTAATCCATTTTGAAGAAAGAAAAGACAGTAGTTGTTCAATCTTCATTTATTCCATCGTAGACAATAGTATCTTACTTTTCTTTTAGTTAAAATAGTCATATTATACGCGTATCCATGACCAGATTTGAAAAGGTAACGCGCGAGCAGCGCGACGTTCTTCTTCGTTACATGTTGGAGTGAAAAAAGGGGAAGATCGGAATGCGCACAAAGTTTAAGTACCCAGAAAAGGGAATTTTCCCGGAACGAACTCGTGACTCGAAAAGAAAGTTGTAGTGCGCTTATTACGATAGAAGTAGGAGTAATAAAAATGAGGTGTCGTTAAAAGATTATTTAAGAATTAAAGAAATTAAAAAATTAAAATATCACATATATATATTGTTATGCAAGTAATCCCTTGATTGAGTTTCTATTTATTATTATTATTATTATTATTATGCTTTTTTGTTTCTTGTGTTTTACAACGTTGGTTTTGTTTTGTAGCACCGTTGGTGCTTTTGTGTTGTATGTGTTTGTGTATGTTTTGGTCTGTGCTTCTGTGGGTTTTTTTTTTGCACGTTACTCTGTAATCCATACCTTCCAAATATTGAAACTTTTTTCTTTCATGACTGGTCTGGCTCCTCCCCGACGATCCTTGCTCACTCTAAACCCTTTGGGTGAGTCGGTCGGCATGGGTTATGTATTTATGTATGGGGGAAAACTAAGGTAGAATCGTTTTCACCCATGTATCGATGTATCAGCATGCATCAATTTACCTATTATTATTTCTTTGAAAGCAGTCCTAGATACGTCAATATCTAGATACTTTTGAAAGACTCCTAGATACGTCATCAATGGTCGAATGCTTCCCAGCACATTCCGCTTTCGAGCGAAAATATCAAAATAAAACTTTAGCCGAGATCCAACTGAACCGATTTCCCCAATTTATCTCCCCATTCGCAAGTATAGCTATGACCTATTACTATTATTGGAGAAAGCTCTTTAATAAAAGACATTTATTTATATTTCAATGTACTATTTACTCATCATTAGATATTTATTCCTCGATAGACAAAAAAAATCGAGAAATAAATTTCATAGGTGCATAAAGTACGCATATTTTAAACAAACTAAACTTATTGGTTCATTATTATAATGGAAAACTTAAGTCAGATTTATTGAGCCTCCGTGTCAGAACTGAATCTGCAAGAGGTACTACTGAAAGAAATCACTAATGAAATCCAGGAAATGAAACCACTACTGAAATCCAGGAAATGAAGTCACTAATGAAATACAGGAAAAGAAGTCACTAATGAAATCCAGGAGGGTTTTTTCACATTCTTGATATCGAAATTATGTGAACTTCCTAACATTTTGCGTATATTCCGTATATGAAGAAAATAATGGAAATTATCAGACAAATTAAAAAGCAATTAAAGCAGCTACTAACTTATTAGCAACAGAATTCGGTAATCCTACTGAATACTGGTGCTGGACATTCACACTACAATTCTAATTTACGTTATGTGTCATCTAACGGAAATTTTTAAGTATACAAAAAATACAGGGTGGTCACAAATTATTGGATCCATTTCAAAAATTAATAAAAAAAACTAATAATGTTTTAGATATGTTTTTTTTAAAAATGAGAGCACATTTTAAAAAAGTTTTTTTCATATAGATAACGTGGAGTTACTGCGGTCTGGGGGTCGTAAGTTATTGCACATCTTCAATTTTTGACAGCCATTATCTGCGAAACTATTAAAGCTAGAAGAAAAAGAAAAGCATGTATTTGTATGGAATTTAAAGCTGTTTAATTTGTAAATTCACATGCATTGTAAAAACTGAATATATTCACCGAGATATTCAAGAATATCTAAAAAAGGAAACCAGAAAACGCGCATCGGCTTTTGCTGATTGGTAGCCATTGCATATGGAAACCTTTCTCTGTAGCAAATTTCGAACGACACAATGGTACTCCACCTATCTGAGAAAAAGCTTTTTGATTTGCTCATTAAAATAAACCGTAGTTGTAAAATTATTAGTTTTTTTTCTATTAATTTTTGAAATCGGTTGAACCCATTTTCATATGCAATGGCTACCGATCAGTCGAAGCCGATAAACGTTTTATTGTTTTCTTTTTTAGTTTTTTTTGAATATCTCGAAAACTTTTAAGTTTTCGAATTACAATTGATTTAAAAAATAAAAGAGCGTAAACTTCCCTACAAATACATGGTTTTCTTTTTCTTCTAGATTTAATGGTTTCGCTCTCAAAAATTGGAGATTTCCAATAATTTACGATCCCCAGACAGCAGTAACACCACGTTATCTATCTGAAGAAAAAAAAAACTTTTTAAAAAAGTGCTCTCATTTAAAAAAAAATCATACTTATAACATTGCTAGATTTTTTTTTACTAATTTTTGAAATGGGTCCAATAATTTATGACCACCCTGTAGACAAAACAAAATGACCATTACTTTACCATTTACTGACCATTACCAGTTAACCATTACTTTAAAGTGAATAATAATTTTGAAACATTACCGCTACAAAGAGTATAACTAGACTGATGGTCATAACTTTAAGGGTGATATAACTTGCCAAAACAAACAACTCTTGCATCACAATGTGGGGTTGGAAACTAAGCGGCGAGCCGCATGAAGGCGCTTTGTCAGGATTACCTATGACCACTTAATGGCCCCTATCTTTTACCAGACCGCTTAGACGGACAGAAGTGAATCATTGTCCTTCAACAGGTTCTACCTCATTTACCACGAAATGGATTTTCCCTGTGAAAAGTTAACAAGCTCGTTTCCGAGAAACCGACGAGCAGTTCCGAGACGAGAGTCACTACTGTCCTACCGCCACGAGAAAAACCCCAGACACCGGACATGCCGGTTACGGTCGTTATGGAAACGGGATATTCCACTGAAGGGGTGAAGGAACAGGCTTTATTTCATTTCGGGCAGATAGAAAAGGCGGAAGTCTCATTTCGCTTTTGTACTGTGGTCGAAAACGAATTCCTCGCCTAACGAAGTGCGCTTAGTTTGTCAAATGTTGCGGTTGATTTTATACCCGTTTCCCTCCTTTCTTCGACTCGTCTACTTGAGGCAACCATCTTCAAGGTTTTTCTCTTGGCGGTAGGGCAGTAGAGAAGCTTATTGCCCGAATTGGCGTGGCGGCTGCTGATGTTCGTGAAGTGTCAGGAATCTTCCAACGTGTACGCGATTCACTCCGTCACCGATGTATTGCAGCTAGTGGTAGCTCATTTGATCATTTATTGTAAAGTTTTCTATAATAAAGATTCTTTATCTTTTATTATTCATTTCTTTTCTCCATTTTCACCACTGAGTCGGCATCTCGTGGCTCACCACATACTTTCTGACCCCACGTTGTAATATAAAAGTTATTTGTTTCGCCGAGTTCTATCCCGCTTAAAGTTATGGCCATCAGTTTAATTGCACCCAGTATAGAATTAAATGAATGAAAATTTAAATGTTGTAGCATTTATGTCGTTTCGCATCACAGCGAAAACTAATGCTGCAGCTCTGACGTAGGCGAACGCGTTAAGAATGTTGAAGATTCGTCAACAACCGTAACAGTAAAAGAAAGCATTTACTTTTAATAATAAAAGAAAACCTTACGTGCTTCCTGAAACTCCATCATCGCCGCATGTGAGCTTCACGCAGCCTGGTGCAGTATAGCTTTTATCCTTAGGAATTGCGCCGAATTCCTTGGTGAAACAGATACCTAAAAAAATTAACACTTAAAATATCGAGAAGTCACACAGAAAAAGAAAGATCCCTGTTGTTTTGTCAGAATTTTCGATCGCGTAAAATAAGATTTCTTGTTTGTAAAGGATTGTATTCAAAGAGAAAAAGGTTCCGTTTGAAATTTCCAATCTTAACCAACGAAAGTTTCCGATATCCCCTCCCGAAAAAAACACCAACAGGGAAAACGGAAAAATTCTGGATTAAAAATATATACAAAGAAGTCGATTTCAAAAAATCGAAAAATCCGAATTCATAAGACCTAGATTAAAATATAATATGAAACACAGAAATATTCACAAAAATATAAAAGAGAAAAAAAGAAGAAAAGTGGCTTACCACCACAGGAATCCGCACAAGAGTTACTGTATGTAGGCAATATGCACGAGGAAATGTGGGAGGAAGTTGAAAGTTGTGGTTAAACCAGTTTTTGCCGTTGCAGAGTTTGTGTTGAGTCTCGATTGCAGCGCGTGGGGGGCGAAGAGATAAACCTTCCAGTTCTATCGAAGAGTTGCTGATAGCTGGACTCGGAAAGATGGTGCTCCTCTGTTAAGCAGGTGACAGAATATGTACCTCCTACCAAGCGAAGTCTTGTGAAGGAACTATCTATATTTGTATCTCCTACTAAGGGAGATCGTATATTCTTAAAATGTGGTTTATTTCCACTGTTTAATGATTATATAATTAATTACTATTTAGCCACTGTCACTTATTTGTTTTGTTATGCTTACCTATGTTGAGTTTTAAAATAAATGATTGAAAAGTAAATATAGCCCATGTCCATTTTAATTAAAAATAGAGCTATCGCTTGCACAGAGTAAAGGAGGAAAAGAAGAAAAGGCCTTGCTGGTAGCAGAAAGATTACGAAATCAATGCTTGAGATCAGTGATGTGGGGTGGGTAAATACCCAATGGGTAGGTAAATATTTTTTTGGTATATACCCGGGTATTTACCCAAGGCCTGGGTAAATACCCAAAAACTGGGTGTTTTGCGGAAAAATACTTTTCGAATGCTGACTCACAATGAAACATACAAACTTCTATAAATACCCAAAACTTGATATTTTACAAGAAAAAAAAAGTATTTGTGAATGACGATTCAAAATTAAACTTAAAATTTATAAATACCCGAAACTGGGTATTTTACAAAAAAAAAAACGTCTTTGAGAATGGTAATTCAAAAAGAAATATTAAATTTATAAATACCCATACATTGAATATTTTGCAAAAAATGTATTTGTGAATGGTATTTCAAAATAAAACATATAAGATTTATAAATACTGCTAAATATATTTTGCAAAAAAACAAAAAAAAAATGCATTTTCGAATGATGATTCAAAATGAAACATAAAAATTATAAATACCCCAAAACTGGATATTTTGCAAAAAAGGTATTTGCGAATGGTGATTCAAAATTAAACAGATGAAATTTCAAAAAATTGGTATTTTGCAAAAAAAAAAGTATTTACGAAAGGTGATTCAAAATGAGATAAAAAAATAATAAGTAAGTACCCCGAAACTGGATATTTTTTTAAAGTATTTGCGAATGGCGATTCAAAATCAAACATAAAATTTATATGCATAATACATAGTTTATAATTTTTTTTAAAGTTTTGACTAAATTATAAAAAAAACCCAATTGCTAACAGGATTCAGGATGAAGTATTCTAAAACTTAAACGGGATAGGGGGATAATTTAGTTTTTCTGGTTTGAAGCTATGGTACTTACAGTAGAGTAATAATTTTTAGCACCGTTTATGTTATACTAGTCGCCTTCGGCAATCATCTTTTAGCCGGAAATATAATTTCAACAGACTCTCTTATGCATAATTTGATATTCATGGTTCCCTTAACAAAGTAATTTGAAACTTCAAATTGCGATAGAGATTTAACCCACTTTCTTTTTTTCGTAGCCTTGTCTATTTGAATGTCCCTTGTGGAGTCAAGTAACATCTAATTGTACGTAATCGACACGAACTATAATTTAACAAACTTGATTTCAACATCGAAATAGCGAGGCACGTTAGCTGGCTTAAAACATGCCGATAAAATGTATTAGAACATAGTAGCCATAATTGTTCAGTTAACTGGATTATATTTCCTAATATACTTATTATCTTGAGAGCTTCTCTTACAGATTGCACAAATAAATTCATCAAATAAAAAAGAAAGTAAAATTCAATAGAATATTATCTTAGCTTTCAACAATGGAAGAGAAAAACTCAATTAAATATTTCGTTTAACATTGAATATAGTTTGAATTTCATTGTAACAATGCAAAGTATCGTTTTAAAATTCTGCTTTAAAATATTTGTTAAAATTTATTAAAATTAGAGAAAAAATCTAATGACAACTTAATTGATATCATTAAAAGGATAATTTTTTAAATTTTCAGATGGTGTAAAAATTATTTTTATGGTATAATATTTTAGAAAGTTATTAAGGAATGTCGCTTAAATTTTAATGAATTAAAATTTTAAAAAAATCCGGCTACGAGGTGCACATTCCCACGCTTCAAAGTATGTTTGCACAAATTTCGTTGCTCTAGGCCTAGCGTTCTTGTCCTGTAGAGCACCAACATGAACCCATTCTCCTTTATTCTTAGTAGAGATAGACAGCACCAGTGAATCTTGTGATCCATAATTTACTCACATTGCCGTGCTGGAAGTCAAACATTCTTGTTTTGATTTAGTGAATACATAGTCGTTTACTTTACTTGTATTAATATTACTATATATTTTACGTTAAAAGTTAAAAAAGGGAAAAGTTACCTGCTTGGAGCTTTTAATGTTAAGAAAGGATAAAAGTATCCAATGTAAGTACTGTAATGTTGAGTATAAACATGCCAATGTAAGCAAAATGGAGAAACACATAAAAAAATATTTCAAAAGTTCTATTGGATTAAAAAAGGTTTTGAAAGGGATAAAATAGATGATGAATTTTCTTTTAATCGAATTCCAACTATGACAACTACATCAAATTTAGAGTTTCAATAACATTTAAGTATTGTTGTTTATGATCCAGGTGAATCTCATCTAACCAGGAAACTTTGTGTGAGTGTGCGTATCTAATATATCGTCAAATAATACAACAGTTTCAGCAACAAAAGAATTCAAATTTCTTGTTGATGAAATGTTGTTACAAATATCACTTAACTTTGTTGAATATAATATGAGTGAATATTACTTTCAGAATAATTCTCTTTTAAAAACTGTTAGAACTGAAACATCTGCTAACTTTTCATCAGCAATGTCTGGTACTTTGACTAATTAATCCAAAAAGAATGATAAACAATTGTATCTTTCATTTTAGTTTCTACTATCAGCTGTTTATCATTTTATATATATAAACCAAACTTATTTTCTTTTCTTCATTTAGTTAAAATAACTCTCATTTTTAAAAAGCAACAAATGCATTATTATTCCCTTATTCATTGTATTAAAAAAGGATTGACATTTAAGCCACACGAACATCTATGATAGAGTATTGCGTTTTTGTTTTTTCTGATTCAATTTTTTAGCCTTTATATAATTTAAAGGTTCATAAAACTAGATTTCTTTTTTTTATCTTACCTAATGCTCAATGTGTATTATATACATATTTATATTATATAGAAAAATCATATTTCACAGCAATGGCTGTGTTTTATCTGAATAGAGTTAATTGAAAAATAAATACCCAGGTAAATACCCATTTTGGGTATTTACCCGGGTAAATACCCAAAGGGTAATTAACTCTTTTTTTTACACAATTAATTATAGTACCCAATTTTTAAGGGTAAATACCCTGGGTATTTACCCTTAAAAATATATACCTGGGTATTTTACATCACTGCTTGAGATATCGTCGAACAAAATTTTCTCGAATGCCCATTTTTTCTGAGTTGATCAGACAAAAGCTTAGATTGTCTCGGTTTTGTGTTTAGAGTTGAACATATAGATTTAATACGAGATAAATGAGTGGGGATTGTGTTTCTGTAAATTTTAATAGAAATATTAGAAGACCAATAGGAAAGTCGGTTGACATTAAATTTCAAATAATTTTTTGTTATTGTTTTGTATGAAAAACAATAAAATAAAATAACAAACTTTCATATCAAATTCGAAAAAAAAAGAAAAAACGAATTGAAAGTATATCGGAGGGAAGATAAAAATGCTAATATTATCAGAAGGAAAAAATATATATCATGCGCCATGAATGCGCTAAAAGCTGAAATTCCAAAAGCGCTGTGGAAAATAGAGTATAAATCGTAAGATGATCGAGTCTAATCGAAAAACGCAGTTAAAGCTCAATCACGTCTCTTTTGAGGATGAAGATATAAAAGTTTGACATTTTCTTGCAAACAGTTTCGACGTAAGACCCAAAACACTGATTTTCATCCCTAATGTCAAACCAAAAACAGAGAGAGAAATTTTGAATAATTAAAACCAAAAGTACTATGTGATACAACATTAGAGCAAAGCAAGAATAAATTTTACGTACCAAAAGGCTGGATGTTGACGTGGCGGTGTCTGTGGAGGGTTATGGTGCAGACCGGCGTTTAAAATGCAAGAGGTATTAATTAACTATTTCTATGATCTTAAAAATCTTTTTAAAATCCAACTAACTTTCTGGAAAGACCTCATCAACTACTTCATATTCAATAACTTTATATTTAACGTAGAAAATATTTTCCAAAAAATAAATAGCATCCCACAAGGAGCAAAATTCTCATCTTTACTAGCCAATCTCTTTCTTCTAAAGTTGATCTTTCGAGATGATCTTTCGCTTTAAATCTCCACTCTGTCTTCCGATTTATTGACGATCTAATAATTTTTAATTTTCAAGACTTCAGCCCTGTTAGCAATACCATCTATCCAGAACTACTCAATAATTAGAAACTCAACAATCAATCTGTCAATTTTTCTTGGTTTATGTTAGACTACAAAACACTTGACTTAAAGCAGCATTCCACGACAAGAGAAATGGTAAATTTAAAGTTAATAAAATTTATTTTTGAAACTCTAATATCTCATAAAATCTACAAAACACATTGTGATAATTAACTAAAGTCAATAAGAATACTTTTCTACAACCTTAATCTGCAACATAATATTCTTAGCCAAAATACCCTCACCATTAATAAAATTCCTTCATCCCTCTTTGAACCTCAAGATTAACCAATTTAGATGTAAGAGGATTCTTATCAAGAACGATGTCATGACGCAGTACAAATCTTCTGCGGCGGGTCTCTCAAGTCGATGGGTCTGATGTTTTTACCCTCGAAACGCATCATAAGACAATCTTCACTTTGGTTTTTCATATTTTACACAGTTCTTTCTTTATTTTCTCTACGTTTCCTATCGTTATCCTTTTCTATTTCAAATTTCATCGATTCCCAACTTTTAAAAAAATTTGGAGTTTTTGAAAATTATTCTATTTTCTCATTCTCCCTACTTTTCATCGGCTAATTTACAGTTCTCTTATGCAGTTCCCCGGTGGTTGTTAAGCCTTTTTTTCTCTTTATATTTTCCCCTCTTATATTTTGTGTCTTTGGTATTCCATTTTATTTTATAAATTCTAGGTCTTGTATTCAGTTTTTAGCTTTTATTTTTTTTAAATCGACTTCTTTGTATATCTTTTAAATTTTCATTACACTATCATTCTTTTTGGGAACAACTAATTTTGGCGTTTCATTAGGGTGTTTATGAAAAAGCGCAGATGTATTGTCATGACTTCCCCAGATGGGCAGTACACTTATGACATTCTTCATTTTGTCTTCCTTTTGTTGTCTCGTTTCCTTGTTTCATTATATATATAGTTAATCTTCTAAAGCAATTTAACTAGCTCAAATAACATTTTTGTTTATACCTATTGAATCAGTAATTAAAATTAAGGTATAAAATAAGTATTTACTAATTAATAATCCTTTTATTGAAATACAGAAGGTAATTCGATTATAAATTATTACTATGAAATATATATATATATATATATATATGCTATATATATATATATATATATATATATATATATATATATATATATATATATATATATATATATATGTATTATTATTGTGTGGTATCTCAGAATTCAAATTTATATTCCAGAGACAAAGGATGAAAGTATCTCCCAGGTAAAGGCAGATGCCTCATCAGGAGGGTGAAATCCATACTAACCAAGTATTATAAATATCTATACTTTCTGCGAATAATGCTTTAGCTAAGGAACATATACCTTCACCTGGAGTGTTGGGATGAACCAAAAAACAGAGCATAATGAATGATGAAATCAAAAGAATTTAAATAATTTATACATACAACAAAAGACTGAAGCTGAAAGAAGAAGGCAGAGAAGAAGAAAAGAGAAAGAACTGGAGCGTGTCTGGAGTTTAATTTGATCTTTGTTTCTGGTAGAGTCTGTGCTTGTCCTGAATATTATTTTCGAGTTTTTTTGGTTCCAAAAAACTGAGCGATTGAACTACATGTACCCAAACCATGTCTCAGGGACATGTGACGTCTCCACATCCAGGGGGGGGAGATCCAAAAGAGCCAAACTCTCATGATGAACTTTGCAGAGCAAGACAAATATTTTTACCAGAACTAATATACTTAATTATCCGGACACTTGCAGATTTTCATTTTAGAATTTCTCAGGAATGGTTTTGTAAACTACATTTAACTGGACATGCAAAGAGCCAGACAATAACTCACATTTGAAGAAGATTCGGTCCAGAGACAGTCTGGGGACCGTCTACAAACTGATGAAGACAAACCGTTTTTGGCCCCACTCCTTTTAGAACAGATGAAACTTTCAGAAATAAAATGTTTAATGTGTGCATGTCTTTACAGAATTTTCTGACAAACTCAACACAAATAGCGGGAAGATATAGGTTTTTTTTTAAATCTCAATTTTCACCCTGTTTTTTGCCCATAACATGGTTTTCTATTATATTATGACTTACAGAAACGATGACAATATTAGAAAACATTTTATAAAATTTGGAAAAAGATTATTTGAATATTACAGATTTATAAACATTTTCAATAA
>BGPR01043398.1:0-12955 GCA_013235015.1 Araneus ventricosus
AAGTGGTGAATCTTTCCACTGAAAATGGAAATAAACTAGTGGTGGCAGTTTCCATTATATCCAGAAACGGAAAACAAATCTTTTGTTGAAAATAAATAACGATTATAAAAATCTAAAAAAGTGGTGAATCTTTCCACTGAAAATGGAAATAAACTGGTGGTGGCAATTTCCATTATATCCAGAAAAGGAAAACAAATGTTCTGTTGAAAATAGATAATGATCATAAAAATCTAAAAAAAGTGGTGATACAAAAGTGGTGAATCTTTCCACTGAAAATGGAAATAAACTAGTGGTGGCAGTTTCCATTATATCCAGAAAAGGAAAACAAATCTTTTGTTGAAAATAGATAACGATAATAAAAATCTACTGCAAGAATAAATAATTTAAATGAGCAGGTTATTTTCCCAGCCTTTTTTAAAATTGCAATTTCACTACTGTTCGCTTTACGATGTGTGTGATTCGGTTTATTCTCACATTTCTGGATACTTCTGCTTTTCCTCTGATTGACCGGAACACAAGTAACTGATGCATTTCATCCACCCTCTGCTTTTTAAATTCATTCTGCATAAAATATCTCATTAAGGAAAGCAAAAAGCAAACAATAGTTAAATTATATTTCACTCCTTTTCCTTCTTGAACTAGAAATAAAAATGATATATATCGATATTTAGTGGAAAGTAGAAAATAAGCTCATATCTGCTAAGTTAGGTAATCGCCATTTTGCTGAAGAACATGGCTAGGGATTTATTTTTCCATTAAAAGAAACATAATTAAACAATTTTACCTCCTAAAAAGCTGAGAGATCGAAGAAAACACAAATTGTATCTTTATTCAAACGGAAAAAAATTGTATAAAGTACTTTTTTTCTTTAGATAATTCTTAACCCTTTATATCATGGTGTTGCATATCTGCAACAAACCCAAAAGGCGCTCTCTTTTCCACAATAAACTCTTCAAGTCGATTTCATTGGTTGTTGCAATACTGTAACACTGAAGTTAACACAATTTGATCATATATTCTCCAACAGATGGTGATACTGAGGAGATTTTTAGAAACAAAATTTCAGTTGACACTTAAACATTTTCACGACGATCCTCCTGAAAATTCTGCAGAATTTAAGAAAGTTAAAAAGTGGACACAATCTTTTTGTGTGAAATGTGGTGAAGGTCTTTGTTAAAACAAAACTAACAACGGTTTTAAAAACTGAAATTTTGAATTTTTCATACCATTTTTGCATTATGTTGCAAAAATGGAAAAAAACTTTTTTTGTCAATAAATTTCTATTTTAACGTGATAAATGTTTTAAATTATTTTTTCCATGCTTACAATGATGCATTCAAACATCTGAGTAATTTTTTTCAAATTGGAGTTGTTATGATATAGAGTTTTAAAATTATCTTTATCAGAAAAACAAATTACGCCTTGTTTAAACGCGTATTTTGTACTTCCAAGCATTAAATCTCTTTAGAGCGGCCAATTTTCAATATAACGGAGGGTGCCCGCAGTAGAAAGGCTTCACTGTATCCAATACTGTTATCCACATTTTGGGGAAATGGGACGTAAACACACGTCTGGTAAGTTTTGTAACCGACGTTTTGCTGGAGAAAACAGTTCATTCATTCTGCTGGGAAAAAAACGGTTATTTTAAACAGTATTTTAATTCTCATATCAACTCACCAGACGAATTTCCATAAGTGTGATCTTTATCCAGTTTGCTCCAATAATAATTCTTGCCTGTCGCAACCACCCATTTGCCACGATACATGTCTGGATTATACCAACCGCAAGTTCCATTTTCGAAATCGCATGAAGTACCTGTGGAAGAAGAATTGGAAATTTATATTTCCCCCTTAAAACGTGGGGAGAGTTTAATTAAGTCTAGCTTCATCTTTCAAGTTATCAGCGTGTTTAATTCTAATTTTTATAAATTACACCATAGCTAGCTCTATATTCTTGATAGGCTTCCCTATAACCCTGTGATGACGGTTCGGGCGGTGTAGGGCGATCAGATGCTTATCATCGAATGGAGAGGAAAACAGTGTTAAAAGAGATAATCTTAGCCTTCCCGACCTTAAGAAGGCAAAAACTTTTATTACTTAATTTTTATAATACTTTTTGGTTGCACATAAACTAAAATGGAGGAATATCATATATTACTTTCAGCAGACACGCCAGTGACGTAGCAACAGGTAGGTAAGGGGGGAGGCAATACTGTACATGCCCTGGGCGCTAACCTTAGGGGGCTCGGTGGAGACAAAACATTAGTGGGTTTATGTCACTTTTTAAAATCAAATATGAAGAAGGGTGCGAAATAACATCACCATGCTCCGGGTTCCATGCACCTTTGCTAAGCACTGAGGGGCGGAAAAATATAGGTCACGATTATGTTTCGGTTCCACTTACCCTCTCGGGGGGGGGGGGGCCCCGCGGTCCCCGGGGGGGGGGGGGCGGGTAAATAAACCGGGAATCACGTCCCCCGGCGGGATAGTGACGGTAGGTCTTCCGAATCCACCATCAGTGATAGTGCGTGCCTCCTCCCGGCCGTGGCCCGGTGATGGGCTACTAGGACTCCGGCCTCAGTACTCGAGTTATTGCAGCGGCTGTCACTCAGTTGTAACCGGGAGATCCCCGGTTGCCCTCATTACTGTTACAAACATGGAAAGTCGCTTCCCAGCAATGCAAGTCTTATGGTTGGGAAGAGAGTTTTACAAGGTTAAGCATGGAGTGACCTCAGCGATTCTTATGGTACCCCTGACCTTGGCGACCATTTTGGCGATTTGGCGACAAATAGATGATCCCCGAAAATGCAACCCTTTTCTCGATATTTCTACTAGGAAAGGGAATACACGAGAAAACACCATGTGACGTAACGGCCTGTCGGAGAGAATATTTAAGGACGGCGACCAGATCAGAGGGTTGTTGTTCGACTAGGATCGCCTTGGAGCGCGAACGTCTCTTGAGTTCTATCCGCTGTGCGAGCTAGTAAGCTGTTAGACGCCGAGCGGTAGGAGTGTTGATCCATTGGGAACGACTTGAGAGTTTCTTCCGCAGTGCGAGCTGCGAAGCTGGTGAGCTAAGCGCTGTTGAAAGTGCAGTTATTGTCGTTATTAGTTATTTGCTGACTGTTTGTGTTGTTAGATAACAAAGTGCTGAACTGTCATTACTTGTGAATTTTTGTCTTTTTACATTGGTAACTGTGCAAGGACTATTGTTTCCTGTACCTGTGCTACGTGTTTTCCTGCATATTTGTGAATAAACCTTCATTCTCCATTATCCTGCGTGTTGGACTGTTTACACCATACACCTACCGTAAGACATTTTCGCAACACTATGCACTTCCCCGGGGGGCACCGTGAGTTCACGGATGAGTGGCCACCGGATAAGGCACTCGCTTCCTCTGGGGGTATAATAATGGTGGGGGTTGTGTTACCTCCCTCTAGTGATAGTACGTACCTCCTTAGGGAGGGGCCAGGCCGTGGCCCGGTGATGGGCTACTAGGACTCCGGCCTCAGAACTCTATCTATTGCAGCGGCTGTCATTCAGTACCCCGGTTGCTTCGGCGTGACGGGGGTAACCCGGTTTGCGGTTACCCTCGCTGACCCTCCCCGGGGGGCACCGCGAATACACGAATATGAGTGGCCGCCGGATAAGTCACTTCTCCTGAGGGTATAGTAATGGTGGGGTTTGATTTACCCTCCACCGATGACGATAAGTACGTCCTCCTTGAGAGACCGTTAGGACTCCGACATCAGTATCCGTGGAGATATCGTGTGCTAAAAGGGTATACTTCAGTCCAGTGCGTATTATTCTTTCAGAAGAGACAAAGACTTGGTTTTCTTTTGATATTAAATGGTGCAAATCTTTACTGAATAAAGGGTTAATTCAAAAGTATATGAATGCCTACAGTTTTAGATTACGATTGTTGATTTCATTTCGAAGATGGTAAGTGTTTTCTTCACTGGCTTTCACTCAAATTCATAAATTGCATTCAAGATAAATATAGCATGCAGTCTAGTTTCGTTTTCAGGCAGTTTGCAATAACCATGAAAGATTTTGATACTTACCGCAGTCTTTTTCGTCGGTGTTATCACCACAATCATCAATGAAATTGCATCTTTGCAAATGCGAGTAACAGTTTCCGTTCTTGCAAGTCAGTTTCCCTTCCTCATAACATTCATCAATAGTTGGTGGTACGGTTGGCTTTCCTGGAATTTCCCTATCTGAAGTCGAGGAAAAGGAAACAAATTTAGCATCATGGAAGTTCGAAACATCATATCTGAAAATGTTTGCTAATAATGCAATGGAATCAAATCAATCAGTAAATCAAACGTTTTAGTTCGAATTCGTCGGCTATTCGAATTTTTCTCTGACCCTTTGGATTTTTTATTAGCATAATTTTAAAATATCCTCCATAATTCGAATTTATTTTGGTAAATTCGAAATAAAAATTAAAAATTATAAGAAACTGTTATTAATTAGTCCATTAATTATGTCCGTACTTTGTGTCCTCAGTGGCTGTAAGCGAGTAATTCCCTCAATGGCTTTACAGCTGGCTGTACAATGTATTCAAATACAAGTAATATTTTTAAAAAATTTTAAGTCAATTCCTACTTAGGTGATTCGAGATATAATGAAAAATGTACTGCGCATGCGCAAAGATATGGCTGAAATATGGAGGTGCTTCGCTGATCCCATGGGCCATCCATATACCCAAGAACCAAGTCTGTAATGTTAATAGTTTTCGAGATATAATGAAAAACGTACTGCGCATGCGTCATGCAAAATATGAAATGACAGACAAACAGACAGACAAGAAAGCGAATTAATATTGCATTGTCATCTGGTTCTGAGCTATGTTTAAAGTTTCAAGTCTCCAGCTCATCGGGAAGTTAGTTTAAAATCGATTGCAAAATTTGAACAAGATATATAAATAAATATATATATATAGGGAGAGTGTGAACTAATAGTAGGAATTGAAAAAGAACAAAATTTATAATACTTAAAAAAAATTTTTGAGACCATTAGATGCAAATTGCATTGCTTATTTTGTACAATTGCTGTATTCGAAGTGCTGTATATTATTTAGTTATTAGAATTACTTACTTATTTTATTTATTTATTATTATCATCATCAACAACTTATCTAATAAAAGTTAGCCATTTTCAGCTTAAAAATTGCCGTTTACTCTTGCTGTATTTACTTTTAGACCCTACATTTCTTAATTCGAATTTTTGGATAAGTCGAATTTTTATTGTGATCCCATCAGCTGCGATTTAACTAAGTTCCACTGCAATTATGTAAAATTTGTATAATTGCAAAGCCTTAATTTTAAAGATTTCTTAGAGTCGAATAGATAGCGAAACTGGTCCATAAACGCAAATAGTGAATAAAAAGTTAATTTTTAAAGAAATGGCGTCGATAAGGCGAAAAAAGCGCAATGAGTTTTGTTGTTCTATAACACCAAATCGGCCATTTCTGTTCAAGGGAGTTTTGTCGCTGTTACAGATGCAGTCTTCTAGATATGTCAATACCATAAAGCACGCCTTCATTGGGGTTCTGTAGTTCGTCGTTCCAGGTCGAAATATTTCCTCGCACATAGATTGGAAGGCATGGGCCACGCCTATATCTCTTTATTTCTTCTTTTTGGGTTTTATCAAGGAAAGAGTTTTTGGCACACCGGTTCGCGATACTAAATCATTGAAAGCTAAGATAACAGATGCTGGTCTGGCGTTCCTTAGCAAATGTTGGACAACATGTTGTTGTATGTTAATACCATAAAGCAAGCCTTCATTGGGGTTCTGTAATTCGTCGTTCCAGGTCGAAATATTTCCTGGCATATGGATTGGAAGGCATGGGCCACGCCTATATCTCTTTATTTCTTCTTTTGGGGTTTTATCAAGGAAAGAGTCTTTGGCTCACCAGTTCGCGATACTAAATCATTGAAAGCTAAGATAACAGATGCTGTGTCTGGTGTTCCTTAGCAAATGTTGGACAACACGTGTCAAGAACTAGAATACCGGCTTGACATTCTCCCCCCCCCCCCCCCCCCCCCCCCCCACAGTGAAATTTACTAAGATAATAGGTGCTATTAAGAACTAACTCCATTGCGAAATTTACGGTTCACAAAAATAAGCATATGTCTGAATATAATAGTGCAATAAAATTTTGTAATCAAGGAAAGATTTTGTGCTACTCCTGCATAAATTAGATTCTATATTCATAAAATCTAATATCAGACTCGAGAAAGTTGGAAGTGCTTTGCTTACTTTGCTGTTGTTTTAATTTTACCGGAATAAGTAATATTTGTATATGAAACATACCTGTTGCTAGGTGACACGCTGGTGTCAAGGAAATATCATCGAGGTTAAGACTTCCGTGTTTATTGCTCAAACCTGCTTCCAATACGATCTAAAAATGGGAGTTTCAAAATATTAAGTACAGTGCCATAAATGATGAAAAGAAATACGGAATAAATATTATATCACAGCAATAAAATAATAGAAAGGTTATAATTAAAATTGTTAGAAAAGAGCTCAATTATTTTTTAGTTCTCTTTATACCGTGAAATACCACAATAATACTCCCTTTCTTGAATTTTAGTTGTACTATTCGCGCTTTTCTCCAAATGAAGAGAAGGACAAAGACAAATCTGGGAAAATATGGCTTTAGACATACGTACATCTTTGGTTAATCTGGAGTCTACGGTGCCGACTTACTTCGTTCGTTTTAGGATCGCCAACTCTTTGCCGCCAAGAACGGAGATGAGAGAACATTTGTTTTGATTGAGCAATGATGTTTCTAACGAGTGACATGCGCGCATTCGCGGAAATTAATCTTTTCATTGGCGTTTTGCACAGCACGCTATATTGCGCCTCGTTTCGATTGGACTGTTTTGTTCATCTCTTCGATGCGATTGGTCGATTCATTCGAATTTCAATAAAACTTCGTTTGGAATTCTTCGGTTTGAATTGCTCATTACTGTGTATTTTATTCTGTGTGTTTTGTTTCTCAATGAATAAGCGAAGCTATGGGTATTCCGCTATGTTGAAAGCGAAGCTACTGATGTTTTCTAAAGTTAAAAAGTTTGCCCGGTACACACTTGAAATGCCTCAGGCATTGTGTGCTCAGTCTCTCCTTTTCAGGTGACGCATGCGCAAGAGAGCAATAAAAAGCGACTGCACATCCAAGACAGTATTTGGCGACGGCAAATGAAATTGCGCCAAGAAAAATTGGCGAAAAACAGGTGCTCACTGTAGACTCCAGGTTTACCGCATCTTTCAAACATATATTTTCAAAAACGCATGATTTCAAAAATAAAATTGCGGGTGCAAACGGTCCCCATATTTCCTAATTAAAAATGTCAAATTAGGTCGCCATGTTCGATTTTGTTTTTATTATTCCCTTAGCAAGTTTATTTACAGGTACGAAATTTATTTTTGTAATGTGTCTTGTGTAAACAATAAGAAATGCAGGAATTAACAAAGCAATGAAACCTGATGGAAATAATCATTACCATTTTCCTCTAATGCCAAAAAGATGGTTTGGAAAAAAAATGATCTACTCCAATCAGTAATCTTTTGCGATTTGGAGTTTGTGTCAAAGACGTAATTATATATATAATTTTTATTCTTAATATTCATTATAAGACTAATTAGTGTCGCCTCTTATGTTTCTATAAATTTCGAAATAAATAAATGATGGTTACCTTGATTCTTTGAAAATTGGAATGCAAAATTTGGACAGGGAAAAAAAAAATGGCAAATCGGACAACTAAAATTGGACAGAGGTAGCAGCACTTTACATTTTATGAATTATTTTCTCTACATGGCTGACTTTTTACATACCTGATAATCATTTTTATTAGCGTTGGCAATCGTATGTTCAGCCCGATGCCAGTAGCCAGTAACATCTGTTGTAAATTCTTTCAAAAATTCGTAACCTTTGGGATAAGTGTAATTGTATCTCTTGTACACTCGAACGGAGTTTTCGGCATAAATGGTGTTGAAATAGAAACGGACCTGCAAGAGAGAAGAAAACGTTTCATTTATAAGTATTCTGCCAAAAGTTCAAACAGCTCTATCTCAGCTGTCCTACAGCATCATTGGTCACAAGATTGACTCCGACCTTATTCAAAGAAACTAAATACTCCGATAGCTGATAATTTGAAATAAAGAATAGTTTTATGAAAGTTTAAATCCCTTTAATATTTATGCAAGAACGATTTTGAGGACGGGAATTTTAATAATAATTCATCAGTCCTTTGATGTCATTTTCATCTGAATTCTCTTATTCAGCGTATGCCCACATGAAATCTACTGTTCTCTTCAAGTACTATGATCTACTGCTTTGTTGTTTGTGATGATGATCCCCGAAGATCAGCAGAGCTATATCAGGTCCATGAGCCTAAAGAAATCCAAAGCCAATAGAGGATTACAAACAAGATCCTGTTTGGAAAGCCCCAGGCATGAAAGAATATGACCAGGTGTGGCTTGTTCTGCAGTACATTTTGGGCAGATCTCAAAACACTTAGAATTATCAGAGAAAGTCAAACTTCTGATAAGCCCACTAAGGAAGCGAGTAAGAGTTGTTTGGCCGCGTCTGTTGCAGTCAGTTGATTGACCTCCACCTGGTCGAGAATCCTGACACCAGTGATGCACCGGTGGAATGAGCCAGATAGTTTTATTCCTGCTTTTAGCTCTAGAGAACAGTTCCAGATAGGTGAGAGGTGCAGAAGGCATTGAAGCATCACCAGCACCTTCTTTAGCAAGTGCGTCTGCTGTCTCGTTACCTTGGATGTTGACATGAGAAGGAATCCATTGCGGGTGAATCCGGTAAGATACTGAGAGACTTTTAAGTTTGTTAACACTTTACCGACCGGCCGTCGATTAATCGACGTTTTGTTCTCAGCGCTGACCAACCGGTCGTCGATTAATCGACGTTTGCTCCCCAGCGCTTACCAACCGGTCGTCGATTAATCGACGTTTGCTCCCCAGCGCTTACCAACCGGTCGTCGATTAATCGACGTTTTGTTCTCATCGTATACCGACCGGCCGTAGATTATTCAGCGTTTGCTCCCCAGCGCTTTCCGACCGGTCGTCGATTAATCGACTTTTGTATTTATGTATTGTATATGTAATTGTCTAATAAATCTATTGTATATTATATTGTATTGTATATTGTATATATCTATTGTATATTATAATTGTATATGTAATCTGTAGTCTACATATTTGTATTTTAATGACCCTACAATAACACGAAGCGTACAATTTTACCAGAGTTTAAGAAAAGCACATATATTCCCGCGCGTCAGTCTAGGCCGAAACCGCGCCGGTGTCTCGGACGATCTGCAGCTGAGCGGGCGGTGAAAGGGCATAGTATGTTCGAACCGCTACCGGTCGGTAAAGTGTTAAGAATATTCATTCCTGTATTATCTCTCACTCTATGCCAATTGGCCAAACGTTGGATAGAACTTCTGCTGTCTGCTAGTATCCAAATTTCAATACTGCAAGAGAAGGATGAGAATGAGTCAAGGCCTTCATCTATGGCTATTAGTTCACTGCGAAAGACAGAGCAGAAATCGGGATTTCGCCTCTGAATTTTTAACTCTTGATTATGTGTTGTAATATAAATCCCACTGCCCGTACAGATTGTTGTTTGTAAACAGGAGGATTCAAAAGTTTGAAGAAACGTTTAAATTCAATAATTTGTAAAGGTATGATGGACAGATGGGATGGAGATGAAACCGGAATTTTTTTTAACGAAACAATAATTTATTTGTAACTTAGTTCACAATTTAAACTACTAAATTCTGCAGTTTCCCGAGAGGTGCCTCACACAGGATAGGCTCCTGAGTGGATTAACGTGATAACCTTACAATTGTACCCTGTGTTATTCTTTATTCAGGAGCGTAACTGTCAGACTAGGAGCTATACTTTTTTCAGCATTAAGCTCCACTTCTAACGGTATAACAGACCAGGAGGAACAGAAATGTTGCTACTGCTGTGAAAAAGTGTAGTTCATTGTGTAACAGATTAGCTCCTAAATGAAGGAAGACACACTGGACAGTTGTAACCCTTTAGTCCACGCAGCATCTTATCTTATACAAACGCATGGCTCCATCAGATACGGAATTTTTCATAGTTAAAGCTGTAAAACACGCTACAGACAGTTTCTGCCTTCAAGACATAACATAACACCACTCCATGCCTCTGCAACTATAACCTTAAGGTTATTTAAGCAGTGTCACGTTCATGAAGCGGAAGAAAAATCACAACACCCGAGGGATGACCTCTCTTAAAACTTGACAATTCTCTACACCGCAGCCTAATTAAAAACGCAACAAGTTTACAAATGTTTACAGGAGCATTAGGAAGGATTGCTGTTGTGCTATACATTATAAAAATATTTTGGTAACACAGAATAAAATAAAACTTTGAAAAAAAACCAAAATAATAAAAAAAACCCCGGAATTTTAAAATTTTAAAGGCACTACAGACTTCTGAATCACCCTATGTTAGAATAGTAAGCTAACCCATGCTTATTTTAACGCAACTCCTTTCCTAGTTTCAGAAGCAAAAAACCGAAGAGCATCAATAGCCGAAAAAATAGCACTTTGAAACTACGCTCTACCATTTAATTTAGCTTTTAATAATTTCTTTAGTTCAAATGGTAAACACTGCGCTGAAAATCTATTTAGGGTGGGCAGAATCATTTGAGGGGGAATGTAGTATATTCCCTTTTTCTGCTGATAACTACCGGTAACAATGATATATAATTTTGACTGGATTTGAACCGACCAGGGATATGTTGTGGGAAGGAGTGAAAGTCTCTGCCGAGTTCGTAGACGGTCCTTCCAGTTCAAAGGGGTGGAAATTTTCATTTTCTTATTGAAGATAGAAGGATAATTCGAATTAGGCGAACAATCTCCTTATCATAACGAACAACTTTTCCGATAAAAAAATTTCGATAGCTGTAACCCCTTAGAAGTTAAAGGTTGAAAGTGATGTTCAACCCCTACTGTTTTTTAACCTGTACATGTGACACCTCATTGGAAAACTCTCATCAGCTGCACCCTTTTCCACCCTTTCAACCCCACAGCTCCAACAATTATGAAATCAGAGGTGAAGTTTACGGTGGGAGGGAATAAAATTCTTCTTTTCCTTAAATTTCCGTCTAAGGAATTATCAAAGGAATCGACCTTCCCCTTCCGGCTTGTCGTCAGGAATTTTTTGAACTCAGAACCTATCAAAGTTACGCAAAATGTATAAATTCCCTGTGACTTTTAAAAATCACCGAAACTGTTTTCTGAAGAAATGGTATAAATTCTAGTTCTGTAATAGATTAAAGATGAGCTTTGTATTAGAAGTAAAACCAGAACAAAGCATTAAGACCTTTCGAGTTAACGAAGCGTTAAAATCTCGCCAGATTGATAGCATTGGATATCGTCAGCTGTTTTATCTGTGGTGAAAAAAGAATTCAAATTTATTAACCACATCATATCACTGGATTCATTTTTATAAATAACGCAGATTATTTACCGTGCAGTCTTGAGAAGTTCCATCTATCGTTGGAGACCTGACTTTAGGCTTAGCATCTTTGAGGTGATATCCACCAGACTGGACATTCAAGAATTTGCCTAAAATAGAAATTAGTGTAGTTAGAACTTTGTCAAATAACTTTCTAATGAACAAAACCATTTTAATTATTCGAAAAACATCTTATCTCTTCTATTTCTACTTTGTTTATCTTATTAGTTTATCATTTAATAAAATTGAAAAAAAAAAGCATTCAATGTACATTTTCTATCAGAAATTTATACAAAGCAATATCCTTAGAAACATACTTTTAAATCTACACTGACGGAAAAAATCCTAACACCAAGAAAGAGTTGAGCTAGATAAAAGAAATTTGATAGGCGTGTTTATACATCTGAAAGATGACGTCTATTCAAATTTCGCGCTAGGAGCATAAGTGTGGCGCTAGTAGCTCCACTATGAACATGCAAATCAGATTTGCTTTAAATACGCACGTAAAGTTCGTGAGCGTTATTTATCGTTGAGAATTGACGTAGTGAGTTATGTTAGTCAAGAATGCCCTTAAGAAGACGAAGAAGCCATTATCAACAGCTCATTGAGTTTGAACGAGGTCTTGTAGTAGGGCTACGAGAAGGTGGATTTTTTTTCCGCGATACTGCAGAAAGACTCGGCGGGAATGTATCCACTATGCATGATTGTTGACAACAGTGGTCAAGGAAAGGTACTGCCTCAAGAAGACCGGGTTCCGGGCGGCCATGTGGCGCTACTGAGAGGGAAGACCGCCGTGTTCGGCGTATGGCTGCGGCGCGTTGTACTGCGTCTGCGGCAGAAATTCGAGCTGCAGTTGGCGCCACAGTGACACAACTAACTGTTGGAAATGGGTTACTTCAAGGACAGCTCCGAGCCAGACGCCCTGTAGCGGGCATTCCACTGACTCCAAAACACTGCCGTTTGCGACTTGCGTGGTGTCAAGCTAGAGCTCATTGGAGAACGGAGTGGAGATCTGTTGTGTTTTCTGATGAAAGCCGGTTCTGCCTTGGTGCCAATGATGGTCGCGTTTTGGTTAGAAGGAGGCCAGGTGAGTGCCTGCAACCAACCTGTCTGTGGCCTAGACACACTGAACCTTCACCTGGAGTTATGCTCTGGGGAGCAATTGTCTATGACAGCAGGAGCACTCTCGTGATTATCCCACGCACCCTGACTGCAAATTTGTACGTCAGTCTGGCGATTCAACCTGTTGTGCTGCCATTCATGGACAGCATTCAAGGGGGTGTTTTCCTACAGGATAACACTCGCCCTCATACCGCTGTTGTAACCCAACATGCTCTACAGAGTGTCGACATGTTGCCTTGGCCTGCTAGATCACCAGATCTTTCTCCAATCGAGCACGTATGGGACATTAATTGGAAGACAACTC
>BGPR01043399.1:0-12955 GCA_013235015.1 Araneus ventricosus
TAAAGTTGCTGCATTGCTGTTCGACGCACTGGTAATGAGGATGACAGGACAGATAAAATGCAAAGACCCACCGTCGCCAACACTACCCTTCTGACAATTATACTACATAGGGACATAGGTAATTGCTACTAGTCACTCAGCTAGGAATCACTGGCGTAATAATTGGACAACAGGGATTGGCAAACGTCTGGGGCTCCACTGTCTGTGGGATCCCAGCTCGATGTGTGGGGCCACCACGAGGTACACAGACATGGCTACAGTGCTACCCAGGTAAGTAAGCTATAACCAATACCATGCCAAATGACACATAATTAGATTTATAGCTCTCTGCTGTCAATGTTCTGAAAAATGAATGATATACGATTAAAACTTAGCCGTCGATAAAGTTTCAGTTAGTGATTTTTACACGCTTCTAGCTACTATAATAAACACTTTTTTTGATGGTGGTGTGGGGAAGCCCATAATTGGTTTAGTTAGCGCCACTCATTCTATGGTTGCCTTAGGATCATAGATTCTACATTAAATTCAAAAATTTTAAAATTATCAGAAATGATGAGCAACATGGTAATCAATTCTGTACTCAAATTAAGCACCCACCAAATCTCCTCATGTCTGCACAAAAAACCTGAGTTTTGCTTCTGCCAAATTCAATTGATTTACTCTTTTACTTTATATTTTCCATTTAGTTTGAGAAATTGTCATTTCTGAAGGTTTCTTTATCTTAACCAATGAAAAGAAATTGCTGAAATCACTACAAATATCGAAGGACAAATGCTGTGTGTCTTCACGGAATCCGCTTTCTAAGCATCTCCTGGGTCATTCTTAGTCATACGTATGGTCTAGCCTCTTTGGAACAAGTGTTGGAAACATTTGATACATATTTCTTGTTTGTAGGAATGGAACAAAGATTTCACTCTCCCCAACTGTAGCAGTTACTAGAGAGGAAAATCTGCCTGGAAACGTCCTTTCATTTTAAATTCAGCACATAAAGAGGATACCCTGTGACAGTCAAAAAAGTTTCAGGGTTAGGAGCAACACAGCATCTTGAAGGCCACTCGTGATACTGACCTACCTTTGATAAGGCAATGGGTTAAAAAAATGGAATGCTTTGGTAACATCGCAAGGAGATTTTCACTTATACCTTTATATTAAGTATCCAGAAAGAAAGTACAGTAAAACTTAGATTAACCATCTCCGTCTGGACTACAGGGACTATGACGGATAACCGAATAGACGGATACCAGAAGTTCTTAATTACATATGTACAGTAACGCGATTTCAAGGACTTGGGAAACGAAAATGGTGGAAATATAGATCATTTAAAACGAACTATACTTACATGCTGTATCTAATTTTACAAAACGACTAATATAAACCTCAATATAGTGTGGAATGTACAGAAATGTATTAAAATACACAAACATACATGGTTTAGACGATGGCGGATAACAGAAACTGAAGGTTAATTGAATTTTTACAGTACTGCAATCGTCTAAAAAATTGTCCTCGCGATTTTAATGCATACCCACGTTTTAGATCTCCTGCTACGAAAAAAAGCATTTTTTGGAATTATGACTATCGGTCTGTTCGTGAGAACGATAACTCAAACATGTGTACAAAGCTAGAGGGAGGAAACGTGGTTTGCGCCTTTCTTCCTGCTGACTTATAAATTACGGACGAAATTCGTCCAAGGGAAGTGTATCTTCTTTCTGTCCGGGTGCTTGTGGAACACAATAATTCAAAAAAACGCAATTAGTCACATAATCGAAATTGATTTATAAACTAGAATTGTAGAGCTGTATCAAATTTGGAGCCCAATCGGTCAATGGAAAGGCGAAAAGCATATCGATTCCTCCCTACATATTAAATAGCTAAACAGAAAAAGGGCCATATTATGTAAGCGTAATGAGAAAGTCGAAAGGAGAACTACTCTCTCAGGCTGTATATTGCCTGGCATCATTGACAAATGTAATGTTTGTATTGGTATCTGTAAGTACCCACCTTTTATAGTTCCTAAAACCAAATTCCTTGCTTTTCTAGCAAGTGTCTTAAAGCTCCCAGGGTAGGTCAATTGTTCAGATAAATTCATATTGCTGTGTATCACGAGTTACAATAGAGATTCAACTAAACTATCAGTTTCATTCCTTCTTCTTTAAATTGGCTGTTACACCAAATTTAATTCCCCTTTCATTGCAATTTTCATAGGAAATCAAGCAGAGGCTTCGAAATGATGGATGCCTGGCTCCATCAAATAATCAAAAAATGGCTCTATCTCACTGTATTTTTTCCTACTCAGGTGAGAGTGGAAATTGGATGCCTTTATTTGTACACAGTTAAAGTATTTTCCAATAAAATCGTAAATGTTCAATCCCTTTATGCACCTACCTCAGATGAAATGTGCGTTGCGCTGTTTCATAAAGAAACAGTTCATTAGTGACACAACAAGTAGAAAATAATTATACATATATATATATATATATATATATATATATATATATACATATATTAATATATATATATACATATTATATATATATATACAGAGCATATATATTATATATATATACATAATATATATATATTTATATATATATATATACATATAATATATATATATACATAATATGTTAAGTATATTATACATATTATATATATATATATATATACAGCATACACATTATATATATATTGTTATTATATATATATATTTCATTATATATATATACATATTATATATACATATATATATACATATTATATATATATATATATATATATATATATATATATATATTTGTCCATTAAAACCTCAAATAAATATTTCTTTCTATCCTCTATACACCTATTAAACACTCATTTAAAATTAAATATATTAAACAATATAACCTAATATTATTCACAATGAAATACAGAAAGCTAATAAGATTAAAAAGCTATTACATGAAAAAAGCGAACTAGATATGGAATTCCAACAATCAATGCCAATCGACCTGAGGAATCGATTATGTCACATTATTTCGAAATTTATAGGCACCAACCTTCTGTGAGGGCCAATTGTTGGAAAAAGATAACAAATATAGGAGTAAATCTCCGAAACATTAAGAAAAGAACGAGAAAATTAACTAAATACTTATTGATTCAATGATATATATCATAAATATGGGCGTTAAAATAAAATTGCAAAAGCATGAGGCATTGACGGAAATACTTTAAGCAAATTGTAATTTTAATCGCATTTGCAACAAATTACAATTTTTAATGATTGTTTAATCTCATGATATTCATTGTCGTCTAGTTCATTTTCATTATTGTTTTCAGCGCCTCCCAAATTTACAATCTTGTTTTCATGTCCGTATTTTTGATGACAAGGATTATTTTTTTACTTTTTGTTACAATAATTATATATATTATCTATTAACTGTTTCTAAAAGCTTTTTTTTTCATATTTTTTTATATATTTTACTCATTGGTCGTGGATGCAATGCAAAATTTATTATTATAAAATATTTTAAAATCTTAAAATAGTTTTTCTTATAATCTCTACGAAGTGACCAAGGCAATCGGATTTAAATTTTAATTAAAATCAATCGATTAACTGATGGTTCAATTCTTAGAAATACGAACTCATTACAAACGAAAGATTGTACAAAATTACAGAGCCCTTGTACATGAAGAAATGAATAAAAAATTCAATTACAAAATTCTTTTATTATAAATAAGAAACAAGGGAAGTTAAATAATAGCCTTTAAAAAAACTTTCTAATTTTAATCACTATTAAAAATTATTTGAAAATAATTTGTTTTGATGCTTCTACAGAATCATACGTTTTAAATTTATAAAACAGTGCAGTCTAACTGATTAAAGAATCGAAGGTTCAACATTTTCTAAATGTAGTGCTATGCTTCAGATTTCTTAGGGATGCAACTTATTTAAAATAAATTATTTTTTCTAGAAAAATGCCTGCAAAATCATAACATTAAAATTGGTATTTCGACTTTTCTCCAAAGACCCTCAATAACATACACTATATTCAAACCAACGTTATTGCATACAGGGCCGTGTTGAAAAATTTGATTGCCCAGGACTAGAGTAATTAGGCACCCTATTAGAACCGTAAATAAGAATTTGAGAGCCACCTGTGGCCCAACGAAAATAACTGCCCAATAAAATAATTTATCAGCAAAATAAATAAAAAACAAAATAGAATAGAATAAAATAAGTAAAAAGTTAACCTGTTCTGTGGTTAATGCTCTACAATTTTGGAAATCAGCGTCTTTTCAAAAAAAGATTTTACAAGTAAGCTTCCGTATTGTAGGCAATTTAACACACATAATTTAATTTAAACGCATAATTTTGGATTTTTTTCACTGATTTTCTTTGTATGAATATTTTTTGAAAAGTTATATACATGTTAATGTAACAGTATAAAATCGCTGACTGTCTAGTTACAACTCCTAATCATATCTGTACTTTAGACAATTTTTAAATATCTATTTTGGTTCAAAAGTAAAATACAATTATTATTGTGAATTTTTATGTACCTATGGATGAATGGATTAAATTACACAGCTCAATTAGCCCATTGGATAAGATGGCCATGATTGAATACTTTTTGCAACATTAATTGTATGATTAACGCTCATCTTACTAATGAAATAAGGGTATTAAAGTAATAATCAATCTACCACTCTAGTTCATAAGTTCTTTCTTAGATGGCGCCACTGAAACACAGTATTTAAATATGAAAAGAAATGATCGACGTCATCGAAATTATCTTTATAAATAAAAAGTGAAATCGGAAACAGATCGTATTCGATCTGAATTCAAATTACTCGACAGATTTCCTAAAATTTTTGCTCACCAGTACTATGAAGAAAAAAGAAGGTTTCTTGACAATCAATTAAATTGTTATTTTTTTATTAATGAATAATGATGTTCTCATATATAGAAAAGATTATTTTATCCTTAATGTTGTCATTCCTATTGAATGACAATATTTTAAATGTTTTAAATCATTTTATTTATTTGCTACCGAGTTACCACTTGCGATGTTGAATAAGATTTTGTTAGCATTCTTTAAAATTTGTCAAAAGATTGTGGGGAAAAAATAGCGGTTTTTCAAAATCGTTTGGTACATTCTGTAATTTTTCGCGCAACTACGATACTCAGAAAGTGCATTTTCCAATTTTCTCATTTTATTCTCAGTTTCATTAAAAATGAGGTTGCAGTCTGTAATAGGATTTTGTGTATTATAATGTTTAATATAAAAGTATTTTTTAAAGTTAATGTTATTATATATAATTAAAAAAATAGACTAGATATATTTTATCCCGAGCAACGCCGGATATGTCAGCTGGTACAGAATAAATTAATAATGAATTAAGAATTCTTATATTTATTGTGTGAGTATCATGAATTGTATTTACGTATGTGAATATCGAAGTATCATTTCTCGATAAACAAGCGCAGGCTCTTTCACAGTGCTTCAGTTCTTTACGTGGACAGTAAACACTTTGATGAGCTTCAAAAAGACATACGAATGATCAAGGATACAATGTACATATCCTATAGAAGTCTTCTAAGTTACGAAATGCGACATCTAAGAGAAATTTTTAAAATCACAAAAAAAGACTAAGCACTGAATACCACAACGTTCAAGCCCGCAGAAGTGATAACTAGTACCAATTTTACTAGTAAATGATGAATTATACTAGATAATTTACATTAATAGTGCTGAAATTCCCGTTGAGTTGCATTTATGAATCTTTCATGGTCTTTTCTCATTTAATGAAAATAAAGAGATTATGTGCAGCTAAACTCCGGAATTCATCGGATTTAAACGTATCCTGATCAGATTGTTTTCCTCATTCGCGTTCAAGTTTGAGAGTTTCAGTATTGTACAAATTGGTAAACATTTTGTTTTGAATAAGCAATTGCTTTTAATCATGAAAATGAATGATAAATTATTATTCCCGGAAAGCATTTATCCTTATTAAACTTTCTTTATTTTAGAATCACAATTATCTATTGCATCTTTTTAATAAACAAATTAGAATCTGCGCATATTATATAGAAATTTATAAGATATGAATTATTTTTCAGCGGATTATTACTCAGTATCCTTTTCTTCCAAGAATACTCGAGAAACAATGGAAAGATATCGTGGATGCATTTTTACATACACCGATATATAAGGTAAATTTGTTTTATTAATTAAAACTTTAAATTCAGTTGCTTTGCATGCTCACTGAATGCATGCCATATATGTTTATTATGTTTATTATTTTATGTTGAGTGTAATGGGATGATATGATTATAATGATTCATCGCTGTAATAACAAACCAATATTGCAGTTTATTTTGATTCGTGACATTGTAGCAGCTCTCTCTACGTATAATATTATTTTTGTTATCGCGAAGTTTAGTTTCCAAAAATGGCAACGAATAGAATTGTTAATAAAAACGATAAGAATGAATAAAGTTTGATGTTTGTGATTCTAAACGTTTTCTTTGAATTTAAATATGCCTAAATCGTTCCTGAAATATTATTTAATTTATTAATTTCTCCCATGTATTAACTGCGCGTAAGCACGCCACAACATATTACAAATGACGATCGTTCGATGAATCGTTACTCTTACCTGCTATGGCTAGTTAAGAATAATGACATCTACAGTCATAATGGATATAAAATGTTAAAATCATAATGTTAATCAGCAATTGTGTATAGAAATTTAATATACTGGGGTACGCAAATGAATAAGTGCACTAGTGAGTAATTCTAGAGCACGGGGATGTTCTCGGTATGTTTAGGTGGACTTTATCTGAAAAAAGACCAATATCAATGCATTGGTGAACTGGCCAGGTTGTCAGATTCCAGGCGGCACGTGGGCTCTTTTGCGCATAAACAAATGTGGACCCCCAGGATATATATATATATATGTGTGTGTGTGTGAGAGAGAGAGAGGAAGGCATAAAGAGTAAAACCGATTCAAGCAAGTTTCCTTAGCATTTTCTAAACCAAACAGACAAAACTGGAATAGTTTTGTGTTACAAACATACAACTTCTTTTGTGCAAAGCCTGGGAAGCAGTGAGCACTCAGAATTTTAGTGCTCTCGGAGACCCCGGCAATGCAAAAGAAGGTGTGAATTCATGTTTGCACGAAAATTGCAGTCTTTAGGGAAGAGGAAGCTAAAGCACGCACTTTGTGGATGACCACTGCTTTCTTTATTCCGGCTGTTGCATTTCACTAACTAAACTAAACCATACTACGTCTGCGAGGAACGTTCTCTAGATGTCTAAGGAATACATGATAAAGCTGCACCACGAGTCAGCTCTCTCAGGATCTAGTGCCAGTAGCGCTGAACACCGAATTCGGTCCAGATTTTCCAAGCATGGCTTTTGAGTTGCATCACAGTATATATTTTTGATGCCACAGCTTTGCAAATCGCGACGAAACAAATCCATATTTTACTCATTTCATTCATAATGTATGCAGGTATCTTTTGTATCAAACAGATAACGCTCCACACTTACTTTATTCTCGCATCTCTTACCGTATTGGAGATAACAGCGCTAACTCCTAATTTTAGCGTTAGATGACTCTGGAAGTTTTTTTATCGCGTAGCGAATAGCCATTTAACTATAAATGGAAGAAACTTTTATAACAATAGTTTGTATCTTATGAACTCGCTTATGGGTTAATAAGTAAAAAGCAGTTTCTGGGTACTCTTTATTTGAACATACTAGAATCAACAGACAACATACAATCATCAAAAGAATTTTTTTCCAATAAAGCATTTTTTACCACTTTAAAAATTGAAATTATATCTATATAGTTTTAAAAAGCCTCGTGTTTGGTGCTCAAATAAAAATTAGTTCAATAATTTTATAACTGATTTGGTCAATGTATCGAATCAAATACCGGGAAAAGAGTTCGATCCAGTAATCACATACACAGCATTTTACACAAATCGATTGGGCCAAGTAGAGCTTTTTAATAAGTGTTCATTAAAAAGTGCACATTAAGTTTGTCTTTGATTTTAAAGATTACAGTGCCTCTCGGCGAGGAGTATGGAAGGTCAATCCAAAAACTGCTTTCTCGGAACATAACTATAGCCTCCACTTCTGTTCATGATTGTGATTCAGTGGCGAATCTAGGATTCCGGTCTGGGTCATAAAATCTTGTATCGTAGTGTTGAATATCAAACCACTTTAACTTTACAGACTTTACTCACCTGACAATAAGAATCATAAAAAACAATACAATACTTTCGATAATTTAATAAAAATTACAATGAAATAACTAGCCAAAAAATGTTTTCGATCGCGTCAAAGCTTCTAACACGAGTAGAATGACTACAAAATTAGGAAAATTTTCGAGCCTGTCAAGCCAGAAATAATTTTGAAATGTTTTTATTATTTTTTAGAAAGAGGGAAATTAAGAAAAAACAGTTGTAATAATGTTAAATAAAATCAAGAATTCTGGCTTGGCTCGGGGGGGGGGGGCTATAGCCCGACAGCCCCCCGGATTCCCCACTGTTGTGATTTATTGTTCTGTGTGATCTATTGTTGAGATCAGAGTTTTATTGCTGTACCAAACACTTGAGTGATTCGCAGATTATTTAAGTTTCCTCTAGATGAAAACAGGAAGTATCATAAACCACATTTTAACGTCAAGCAACCTTGTAGAGATGGAATGGAAATACGAGGCATGCCTTTGGCTTACAGACTACAACAACGGGCAGTACGTCCATTATTGAGCTATAGAAAATTTTAAAAGAGGTGTCGAAGACCGACAAAAAGTACGGTTCTCAGTTAAAATATGGTGCAGAAATTTTAATAACTGATTGATCGACCCAGTATTTTACTTTGTAATTGCAGCCCAGTTGTACTTTGTGGCACCAAACATGGTAATAATCTTATTACAAATAAGGGCTCCTTTTTTTCGTAGCTCATACCGCTTCTGAGTTAAGAATGAATACTTCGAATCTTGTCGCTAAGCAGCACTGTCAATGATCTCACTGCATAGCACAGAGCTACTTTACTGTTTCGAGAATCATATATGTGACTATAGCTTTAACCGTTCTGAAGTTAAAGACGAAGGAGTTCAAGAAGTTGATAAGTGTGTTAAAAATCGACATTAGATTTCAGGAATTATTAATAAATTGCTTCCAAATAAATCAGCATGTTGCAACCTAATCCAGCTCTATGTTGATTATTTGGGATTTATGAAATAACTGTTGTACACAAGCGCAGCTGCATTTGAAAATTACGACTGTGCTCTAGAAGCGTAAGACAGAAGAGCAGTGAAGAGTTGTAAGTTTCTTGTGTGCTAAAGGACTTTCGGAATAGGAAATTCGCAAGGAAGTGCTCCCTGTTAACAGTGAGGATTGTTTGTCCTGTCAAGTGATACAAAATCGGGTCCAGAAATTCTACTAAGGGTGCTGACAATTTGTTGTAGACAAACGAAGAAGTCATCTTCTTGAGGCTGAGACAGAAAAAACACTGCGTAGAAGGCTAATGAAATGATGCGAGCTGTCAAGCGAGTAACAATAGACAGCATAGCAATCACAATAGAGTGATAACATTTGCGCAAATCACTAATCCCAGATGCGTGGCAAGCGCTTCGCAACTGGTTCAAACTCTGAATGGGAGGTACATAAGAGGCGGAGACTGCAGTCTGAAGACTTTTATAAAGCAGGCACGGATGAGTTTTCTGGTTTTTTTCCTTACATTATAAAATCTTGACTTTATCTGCTTGTATGTTGGACTTCCGCTTTGAAGATTCCATTGGCTTAGCAATTATGTAGTACAGGCACTTAAATGTAAGCAAACAAAGCAGAAAACTCGTCCATTAGAAAACTGAAAAATAGATGGGATAAGTGTATTAACGTAAATGGCGATTAGGTAGAGAAATAAACATGCTTTTTTCAAGTAAAAATCTTGGTTTCCATTTTTTATTGGGTTTTGTTACCTGCTTATTTACTTACCTAAGAAATTTTTTAAATCCTCATCTCTTCATTTTAATTATAGCATTAATTGAATGATAGCACTATGTAAGGGAGTGGATCCTTACTGTCTCCTGGCAATAAGATAAGATCCATTCTCAGTCCGCCACTACCTGAATGCTAAGAGGCCGACAAAACCTGAATGTAATACCAAACATCAAAAATCTCTTCTTTTGATTGTTAGATTTTAAAGACGACTTGAATAGATTTTATGAAGTTAGAAATGTCGTTCATGAAAGTTTAAAGAAATAATCTCTCTCTAAAGGAAATTGTTTTATGCTTTACGAAATTTCATCATGTTTCCATAATTTCGTGGAAGTTTTCACTTCGCCCTATTTGAACGAGGTAGGGCTCATATCTTGCAGAATCGTGTGACATTAACCGCTTAACTTAACAACCCGGAATACTCGTGCATCGAATTATCGAAATTTTAGTCTTATAAACTAAAATTGAATCATTAATTAGCTTTATAATTTGACACAAAAAATATGTAGGATCCATAAACATCTTAAGTATCCTATGCCTTCTTAGATGAATGAAAACGACAGCCCCTTTCCAAAACAGGAGGGATCATCTTATTAGATAGCAAAGAAAACTATTCAGTTAAGTGGTTAAAAGCTTACTCTAAGGTCACACAATTACTTACAGGCTTTTATTCCTTTACTTACAGGTGGAAACGTGTGATTTGCTTCTATTTTTGAGTTATTGTGTTTAAATACAGATAAAAAGTAGACGTTATTACAAAATTGTTTATTTTCGAACTCTGGGAGGTATGAAACGTGGAGATTCATCAAAATCTCGGGGACAAATTTTTGCCGATTCTCATTTTATCAGTGTTCATTTTTTTTCCATCTAGGTTAACTCCAGTATACATGATAGTTATTGCCATCTACACTCATCTAACTCCATACTTAACCAGTGGCCCTGCTCGTATTTTTTTCCAAGCGGACCAAACCTGTTTGAATAGTTGGTGGTGGAACGTGCTGTACATTAACAACTTCAAAGGCCAAACTGACCAGGTAAATTTATTCAGGATGGGAAGAAACTTCGTGTTTGATTCATGCAAATGCTTCCTTATGAATTTCGTCTCATGTAATTTTAAGTCCTTCGCACTGCTTTAATCTAAACAAATCGTTTTTAAAAATATTTTTAATGATATTGAAAATGACATACGCAAAGCACAATTTCAAATCTTCTGCACCGCATAATTTGAGCTCGGTCTTTCCTTCCAGTTGGATAATAGGGTGTTTTACGAGTGTCAATAAATTTTTTCTTAAAATTTAAATTTATCTCTGACCAAGTTGCCGAGGTTTTAACTGAACCTATCTGACTACAGAGATCTTAAATGAACTTATTTAAAGTAAGAGAAAAATACATAGTAAAATTTGTAAATTTTAAATTTAATGTTCAGATAAATATATGAATTTATTAATTTTAATGTATTTTATTTTTACTCTTTTTTGAAATCTTCAACCTTTTCAAGGATACTGATAAATATATAGGGCGATTCAGAACTACAGTTTGTAAGGAAGTCAGGATTACAAACCTGCCAATAATAAGTTTCATAAAAACAGTAATTTAAAAACACACTTTTATTAGTAGTATGGAATCAAAAATTAATAATATAAATCGATTAACTTATATTTAAATACCTAAAACTTAAAAATAGGGTGCTTTCATCGCAAATACACAAAAATGCACAAAATTTCAAAAGAGAATCAAATAATTTTAAAAGAGAAGTCAAATCAAATAAAGGTGAATAATAACATAGGAGTAAACGCAACGTACTGTCTTTCCGCGACGCCAAGTTACCTTAGTAGTGATGGTCGCTATTGCAACTGCTTATATAAGAGAAGATCCATTTCTATTAGGAGGAATCCGACGGATGTCTGGGTTTTATTTTCTACTTAGCGCCACTTTGGCAGCGGAAAAAGAGTAACCCTATAGTAGTTAACTATATAGCCAATTTGGCTAACTAAATGCGCCAATGTAATAAACTTGAATGAACTTCCACCTACATAAAATGGAATTCCCCTACGGAAAACAGTTCCTATACCGACCGCCACCATCCAGACAGCTTGGCGGGAAGAGATCTCGTCGCGGACAAGCACACTAAAGCAATGACAATAGAGCCTAATTCTGTATTGGGTTTTTTCCGTGAGATGACAATACATTTTCCAAGGCACGGTGCTGTCATTGAGTATAAGTGGCACCTATGGGCGATTGATAACCGGCGAGCAACAAGGCCTCATTTTGCACAGAACTTCAACATTTACGTTCGGGTGGCATTATTGGAGATTGTTTGCTCGGTCCATAGCTAGAGCATTAGCGACTGGACTTCAGAACATATCAGATATTTTTAAACTGGACATTTACGGTAAGGCTGTTCCACGCCATTTAAAAGGCTTCGCTAAAGACGGTTTCAATTTTGAGTTGATCCATTTAAGTGAGTCATTCGCGGGTCGGACAGCGCAAATCCATCACCTACGAGCACTCCGATCCCTTAGGGCTACTGAGGCTATTCCTCCCTACGCTTTCAAAACGGTTCACCCCTCCCTGATTTCCTCAGAATTACTCCCATCCACGCTCCCTCACGGATGGTTTTTCACTTTTGCTAGAGAGACTCGCCCCCCTACTCGAGGATCATATTTCAGTTTGTCGACCAAATACGTCAAATGGTATAGTCCAGTCAAATTGTAACAAAAAAACTCGAATGGTTACATTAATTAGGGTAGTTTCGATTTTTTGATATGTTGTATGGGTTGGTACAGTGTTGAAAAATCCAAGTTTTGCAATTCCCCCCACCACCGCGGGCGCCGCCATCTTGAAAAAACCGCTCAATTTTTGGACTTTTCCTTGTTTTTACAAAATATCTCCGAAAGTATTAGTCTGACAAAAAAAACTCGCTGCACTTTTATTAAACTAGAGAACATTGTCTACAAT
>BGPR01043400.1:2762-12954 GCA_013235015.1 Araneus ventricosus
GTCTGGGTTAACCTGGAGTTTAGGGTGCGTAATCGCTTCGTTTCCCTTAAGTTCGCCAATTGTTCGTCGCCAAGAGAAGAGTGCCAGAACATTTGTTTTGGATGCGAGTTGAAAATTTTTTCGGCGTCATTTGCGCATCGGCCGACAGTGATTTGTTTACCTGTCTACTGCGCATGCCCTTAATTTCGTCTCATTTCCATTGCTCCACTGTCTGCTTTCTTCTATTAATTAATCCTCGACCAATTAATGGTCGGCGTACGAATTTGAATAGTACTTCTTTTGAAATTCTTGATCATTTACCAAACAATTTTTTTCAATAACAGTTCTCTTCTCTCCTGAAGATTTTCGTGCATAGAATTTGCTGATTCTCTTTCTCTGTGTTACTGATTATGGCTTCCAAATATCGAACAAGGAATGCTTTTTTCTGGAAACAAAGGTCCCAATGCTACGTTTCATCGTCTTCAGACGTCGCGTTTTCTCTGTGTTCGTGCTTTCCCTGTGTGCTTCGTTTCTCAATGAAAAAGCGAAGCTACGATGGCCCGCTTTGCTGAAAGCGAAGCCGTTGATGTTTTCTTAAGTTAAAATAATTGCCCGTTGCACAATTGCAATGTCCAAGGCATTGCGTGCTCAATCTTTCTTTTGAGATGCCATAGGTACCGAATGCGCAGGAGACGGAGACCTATAAAAAACTCATTGCGCATCCTAAACAGTGTTTGGCGACAGAAAATAAAATTGCGCCAAAGAAAATTGGCGAGAAAATATTACGCAAACTAAACTCCAGGTTTACCTATATCTGTTTGTGAACATGATAACTCAAATCCTCAAAAAACTAGCAGAGTGAAATTTAGTTTGTGGTCTTCACATCAAAACTGTAGATTTCTGTGAAACTTTGGACGAAACCATTTAACTGGAAGACTATTTGCCTATCCGTCTGTGTGCATGTGAGTAGGGCCATACAAAATTCAGAACTCAAGCACATCAGGAGGTTGGCGAAAAATCGTCAGCAATATTCCATGTTACGAACATGAAACAAATCTTACTAATAAAAGTGCGTATGAAAAATTATGTAAATCCTGCGAAGAAAACAACTCTGCGTAAGTTACCAGCCTTTAAACCATGTAGAACTCGATACCAATGAAGATCCACCGCATTAATGGCGGCTGGTGCACGTTAAACCTGACGTAGGTCAAATGTCCTCCCGCTGGTGTGGTGAGGAAGATTGGAAAGGGAAATACCAGCTTACGTGTCGTCTTCGTCATATAACCGCGGTCCAAAATGACGAGGTGTGTCTCAAAATAACATTCGTGCTGCTTCTAAAACGGGATGTTATTATAACTAAACTAATTAAACCATGTTGACCTTATGGAAAAACAAGAGACTGCTATAACTGAACTCCACTCAGCTGTGTGAATTGAAAACACATTCTGTAGCACTGTAGCATCAGAACAATAACAAAGCCTTCCGCATTGCAAAAATAATTTAATACAGGCTATTGTTGCAAAAGTGTAATGTCGCTTTCCTGCCCCACTATGTCTTATATTTGGGAAGAGAGTTTTACAGGGGTAAGTATGGGATGTCCGGACCTGGACACCTGACTTTGGCGACCTTGGGGAAAAAATCGATGATTCCAGAAAATGCGACCATTTCCTCGATATCTCTACTAGGAAAGAAAATACGCTTGAATGTAGAGAAAATTCCATGTGACGTCACGGCCTGTTGGGGAGAGTATATAAGCGCCGCGCTTGGATAAGAGAGGTGAGTGTTGACAGACTGGAAAGACTTTGGAGTTTCGTCTGCAGTGCGAGCTAGAAAGCTGGTGAGCTGAGCTCGATTGAAAGTGCTGTTATTGTCGTTATTAGTGATTTGCTGACTGTTTTTGTTGCTAAATCTCAAAGTGCTGAACTGTTATTAACTGTGAATTGTTGTCTGCTTACGTTACTAATCTGTGCAAAATCTACTGTTTCCTGTGCTACGTGTTTTCCTGCATATTTGTGAATAAACCTTCATTCTACATTATCCTCTGTGTTGGACATTTTACACCAAACACCCACAGAACGAGTTTTGTAACACTTTGTACATTGTATTTACACAAAATGTTGTTCAGTCAGACAGAAAAAAGATTAGTGCTATTTTCCATACGAAAAAATATTAATGACATCATTTTCTCCTCTCTCCCAAGGAAAAACATATTGATATAACTGGTAGAAGTCCACTTGAGCTCTAGTAGGTTCGAAATATCGTTCATCCTAGCCAGTCTGAATTTCGTTACAAAACAAGTGACTGTGGTTGAACTGCGACAACCACTTAACTATGTGTATTTAAAAACAAGCAATCTTTGTCGAATACCGCTACAATTTACTGTATTTCACTGAAGATCTAGATTCTTTGGTGCAATAAATATTTTGGCTTGTTTATCGTTCGTTGTTATTCCAAGGAACTCATTGATCACTAAATCTTTCGATAATAAATCTTTAACCATAACAACAGAATGCGAGTTCCTTAAGAAAGTAAGTTCCTTAAACATTCAATTCTTATAAGAGCTTCTGAGAATTAAAATTGTGGCAAAAAGCGACGTCCGCACATTAATCGCTCAAGGCAACGGAATTTTTAAATACCACGGAAAAAGAAAGCAACACATAGACATAGAATTTTGTGAAAAATTTTTCCATTTAATCTATTAATGGTAACGGCCTTCATCAATTATCCCAACTACCAACTAAAATTTCAGTATTTCCTCATGAAAAGGCTTTTTTAAACCCAAACTCTTTTGGACCTATATTGAATCGCATTTAATGGCTTTCGAATAATTGAATTGTCGCTAACAAGATTGCGCTGTTTTAATTACCTCTAATGGATTCCTGGGGGAGGGGTCTCCAATTTCCCCTGGTGTTCTTAAAACGCATTCCCAAGTATTGTAATATTCGCAAGATTCGAAAACAAAATGAATCTGTAAAACTTTTCCGATATTGATTTTGGTTCTTGCTAATTGGATTTTTCTCTCAGTGCGTCAATAGAACAATGGACCACTTTTTAGTTTTCGGGAATGATAATTCTAGGGTACAGAATTTAAAATAAAAGCCTTTTCAGCCAGAACCCGAGTGAGGATTGGGCGAAGGTTTATTGTCTCTGTCACGGCCAGTGCATTATGTTGGGAAAGATGCACTCAAAAAGTAATTGGATAAGAGTTGGTCTTAAAAACTCTTGTCAGGATTCGGTATATTTTTAAAAAAATTGTTGGGGTGCAATCTACTTTATATTAAAAGCTTTTAACGCCTTTCTTGCTACTTTTTTCTATGCAAAGCATGCAAAGATTTAAATTAGTTTAGTTATATTTACGTCTCTTCTTTCAACTATTTTGGGACGGACTCGTAATTTTTAACCGTGGCCAGATGACGAGGACGACACCTAAGCCGACACCTCGCTCTCCAGACATCCGCACCATGGATTTAGCGCGCCCTAGACCCGCTTACAAGTCGGTTCGTCGCTTCAATGCGGTTTCAAACCTGGAATCCTCCAGTCCCGAAGCCGAGATCTGCCACCAGGCCTCCGCAAGCATGCAACCCATATAGCAATTTTGGTTTGCAAGAAAGTTGCAGCAGTCTTGCTGTGCAAGTCTACAGCGAGTTTAGCACGATAAGATCGCAAGTTCATAACAAGACTGCAGCAAGTTAACGCAAACTTCGAAGTCACCATGTGACAAACTTGCAGTGAACGTGTCGTGTCAAGTTCATTGAAAACAATAGCTTGCCGTGTCAAATTTACTGCATATTCAGCGATATTGGGTAAACCGGGGCAAAGGCCTTCCTACAGAGGGGTCTCTCTTTTTAACCCCTTTTATTAACGTTGGGACTGCCTCCCCTCTTTCCTCCCCCTTCTTCTGACCGCATGCGAGGAGCGTACCCCTTCTTCTGACCGCATGCGAGGAGCGTATCGAGTTTTTTTTAATGGAACGTACTTTTACGATCCAAGGCCATGCAGAGGAAAGCGCGATTCGAACCTGCAATCATAGGATCAGTAGGCGCATAAGCAGACCACTATACCAGATCGAACCAGAGCCAGGAGAAGAAGAATAGAGTTTTCGCTTCGTCATTGTGTCATGAATCGTAAATATGCCGTATCAGTTTCATGGTAAACTTGCTTTGCAAGGGGGGGGGGTGATCGATAGCGCTATGTTACTTTGCAGGAGTTTCGCTGCAAATTTGTCGCGTCAAGTTTGTCATGACAAGAAAATCATAAAAATTATATATAAATAAAAAAACACTTGCTGCAAATGTGCATGCCATCTGGGAAAGAGAAGTCTTCTAGAAATCGAAAACTTCGCCCTCCATATTTGGATGAATCTCCTCCTTCTAGACCTCCCTGTCCAACAAATATATTTTCGGAATTATGCCTGTCTGTCTGTGAACACGAGATCCGGAATGTACAGTGAGCTAGGAATATGAAATTTAGCGTTTGGTATTCAAACGGAAATTGTAGATTTCTTTGAAATTGTAGGTACAGGGTGCGTGTGGGCAAGAAGACAGTCCAGCACAGATTTTAAGAAAAATATAATAATTTGTAATATAAAACATAGCATCTTGCTATATTCCAAAAAAATGATATTGTTACGAAAATCTTTCGGTGGGTGTACGGTGAAATCAGTCCAATAAGCAGGATAATAAAGAACGACGCTTTATTCCACGAATATTCCAGAAAACACTAATCACAGGTAACATCAAATACAGCACTTGTACAAATTAGCAACACAAGCAGAGAGAAAGTCATTAATAGTAGCAGAAGTAGCTCTAAGAATAGCGTTCAGTGTTTCACAACTGATCGACTCTTACTGCGAATAAGACTCAAAGAGATCACTCCCACGTTTGAGCTCCTCGGTATTTATATTTTTCGGACAGGACATGAAGTGACATGAAATTCTCTAGAAATAACTAAATCTCGGTTCCTATGAGAGATACGGACATAATTCTTGAATTTTCTAGAACCTTCATTTTTTCCGCCAAGGTCGGAAGATCATCGTCACGGTAACCATTAGAGTCTTTATAAAACTCTCTTTCGAACCACAATACCACAATACTAACATTACTGGGTAAACGGTTTTATAGATTAGTAACAATATGCAAGATACATACACATGAATCCGATTCAAGCATGCGATCATACTGGAACACAAATTGATACAGCTTCTAGTAGGTGACGTCACTTATTTATTTGCACTCCGCGTTTTATTCTCCTAACATAAATTTTGGAAGAAATTTGTGCGCATGAAGTTTTAGTGCCATAACGCTTGCGTGTGAATATGTTAACTCAAAAATACAATGACCAAAAGGTATGAAATTTGGCATTACTACAGAATCCTTGAAGTGCATCAAATTTTGGATTGAATCAAAGGCTTTCTGTCTGTCGGCAAGACTTCTCCAAGGCATGTGGACACGATATTTCAAAAACGTATCAAGTCAGAAAAATAAAATTTGATATGTGGACATGTCATCAGAATATACAATTCTGTCAAATTTTGAACTTAATTGGACGAAGGGAAGAACTCCAAGCAGAAGTAAACTTATTCTAATAACAAAAACATTACAGACTTAATTTTCAAAAATGTACATTTCATAATTAAGTTGCTGACTTGCGGCTCCGTAAGTATTATTTTGGTAAATATATTTCTGAAAATGATTTTTTTATAAAAGAAAAGTTTGCCGATCCCTGTCTCAAATGATTTAAAGTTAATTTTGATATTTCGAGTAATATTGGAATATTTTTTAACGAAACGTTTCCCGTTAACATTTATTTTATAATAGATATTGTTACAAAAGTCTATCTGTGGGTGTATGATGTAAACAGTCCAGCATGATGGAGAATGAAGGTTTACCACAAATATGCAGGAAAACACGCAGCACAGGTACAGGAAACAATATTTCTTGCACAGATTACCAAAGTAAACAGACAACAATTCACAGGTAATAACAGTTCAGCACTTTGATATTTAGCAATACAGTCAGCAAATAACTAGTAACGACAATAATTGCACTTTCAATAGCGCTCAGCTCACCAGCTTCCTAGCTCGCACTGCGGACGAAATTCTAAAGTCGTTCCCAATGGATCAACACCCCTCTCTGATACAAGCGCGGTCCTTATATACTCTCTCCGACAGATCTTGACGTCACAAGGAGTTTTCTCGTATATTCAAGCGTATTCCCTTTCCTAATAGAAATATCGAGAATAGGGTTGCATTTTCTGGAATTATCTGTTTGTCGCCAAGGTCACCAAATTTGTCGCCAAGTCGCCAAAATGGTCGCCAATGTCAGGGATCTCGGAACAGCCGCTGCCGTCACTCCATGCGTAACCTTGTAAAACTCTCTTCTCAACCATAAGACTAACATTGCTGAGAAGCGACTTTCCATGTTCGTAACAATATTAAAACCTTAAGAGACAGGCTCCGCAGCTAAAGTACTGATACCGAAGATTTCAGTCGAGTATTTTCTTGGAAAATGAGCTCATTCTTTGCGCAATTGAGAACAAAGTTGCTTCAATCATCCTATATGGTACAAATTCAATCAAGCTTCATAGGGAATCTTCGCAAGAGGAGTTGCGGCCTATATCATCCCAAGGAAGATCTATGAGACCTAAGAACGTATCACAAATTCTATCTGTTGGAGTTTTCAAGGGCAATCATCCATGATCGAGAAATCGAAACCTTTCATCGCTTTTATTCAAATACGATACAAAATTCGATAAAGTCTTTAAACTTTCCGATGGCCTTGGTATTTGAGAATACTGTCTCTTATACTCGCTCTTGTCGAAAGTCAACCGAAAACTTAATTCTCTTAAGTTTTTTCTGCATAAAAATAAAAAAACAAAATTGCAATTTATATTCATTTCTGCCAGGCACTGAATTTTGAAAGCAGGTTTGTAAACTTAATTTATAAAAATAACACTTTATAATAGTATATTTGACGTTGAAACATTGATTTTGCTGTAATATTTTGCAAATAGTTCTAAATTTCTGATTAAATTTATTCAGATTCTATTTTTCTGATAGTTAAGGTTAAACAGTCTAGCTTTAACAGTGACACTGTAAATATAAAATGAAACGTGGTTTATCTAACTGAAAAAAATCATTTACCAAGCTTGAAATTTAACAGCTAAAATTTATTAGGTTCAAGCGGTTAAAATATTTAACCGTTTGTAATGGTTAAAATATTGACTTTAATTATTTTACTTTTGGTACAAATTGCTGATGGTATGAAATGAATCTATTTTGTCATTGTAGCACCACAGACAAATTCCTTAAATATATGAATGTAGTATGGAAGCATATATGCGAAAATATTTAACCGCTAGATCCGCCTTTCAAGCGGTTAAAATACTTAACCGTTTGAAAGAGTTAAAATATTGACTTTAATTATTTTACATTTGATACAAATTGCTGATGATATGAAATGAATTTATCTTGTCATTGTAGCACTACAGTCAAAATTCATTAAACATATGACTGTAGTACGGAAGCGTAACTCCCATGCGAAAATATTTAACCGCTAGATCCGCCTTTCAAGCGGTTAAAATATTTAACCGTTTGAAAGAGTTAAAATATTGACTTTAATTATTTTACTTTTGATACAAATTGCTGATGGTATGAAATGAATTTATCTTGTCATTGTAGTACTACAGTCAAAATTCATTAAACATATGACTGTAGTACGGAAGCGTAACTCCCATGCGAAAATATTTAACCGCTAGATCCGCCTTTCAAGCGGTTAAAATATTTAACCGTTTGAAAGAGTTAAAATATTGACTTTAATTATTTTACTTTTGATACAAATTGCTGATGGTATGAAATGAATTTATTTTGTCACTGTAGCACTGCAGACAAAATTCCTTAAACATGTGAAGGTAGTATGGAAGCATAGCTCCCAAGCGAAGATATTTAACCGCTAGATCCGCCTTTCAAGCGGTTAAAATATTTAACCGTTTGAAAGAGTTAAAATATTGACTTTAATTATTTTACTTTTGGTACAAATTGCTGATGGTATGAAATGAATCTATTTTGACATTGCAGCACTACAGACAAAATTCTTTAACTATATGAATGTAGTATGGAAGCATAGTTCCCATGTGAGATGAAGTATGCTGTTTCATAGATAGATAAAAACACAGTTGATATTTTAGATATTTAATGACAGCACAAACATTTAGACGGGACGATCGTAAAAGAAAGAGATAAAGTAAAAGAATTAGGAGGATGATTGCTGCCCTTTCACATCAAATAATGTTGAATCATCGTAGCAGTGCATGCATCGCGTTCCATCGCGCCAAGTCTGTTCTCTACAAGAGCGGGATCAGTTCTGTCTCTAGCAAGAGAAAAGATCCGCCGTGTCACGTGACGTTTGCTCGTAGAGCGTTGCGAATCGTTGGTTCTAAACTACGGCTCCAGATGGCAATCTTGACGGCGTGTGGGCGGAATCCCACATGAATGAAGTAACGTTGGTGACGAGCTTGGCGATGCTGCTCGATAATTTCCAGCCAAATTTAGTGAAACATAAGCATTGGTGTTTAAACGCCACACCATTAAATTCAAATGGAGTGGCTGATGGACATGTATAGCCAGTCTTTCACGATCGCTTCACACCGCACAAATTCATCCACTACCAGTCACTCCAATTTCCTCGGTGAACACGCACCACAAGTCTCTCCCCCGCCACGTCCGCCTCATTTATGGTCCGGCAGTCCAAATGGCGTAGTGGATATTGAGACGGGCTGTATATCCAACCTTCCGCTCTACACTACGCCCATTCTGACGGGCTTTTTGCATTGATGATCAGATTTGGCGAGGTGCGATTGGATTTCCGTGGCGTGGTGCGATCGGATTTACGTGGCGTGGTGCGGTCGGATTTCCGTGGCGTGGAGCGGTCGTGAATAGTCAGCCTATCACGTGAAAATGAATCAACTCCATTGCATGTTGTAATGCAATATAGGTTTTTAATCGTGACAGATTTATATGCACGGGTATTATAGCTAAGTTAACGCATTTTGAATTTTTTGTATGATTCAAATTTGCAGATTATAGGGATTTATATTGTGGTAGGACAGATACATTGTGGAGATTGTTGCGAAAATTCACATTAACCTGTTAACCGGGGAATTTACTTTCGTTCCATTCGTTTCCCATTGAAGTATTTGGTCATGACTGGTTAACAGGTTAAGCAGTGGAACTACTAAGACTTCAGACAGCAAAGAAAATGCTTCAAAAATAGAATCCTTTATTTTATATATTTGTATCCTTTGCCTTTCAACACCAAAACAATTATCCAACGAATATTTTCAGGAAAACTGTTAAAATATCTTTTTTTCACTCTTATTATTACTGCTTTAAAATAATGTTTAAAATCCATCATATTCTTTTCTTTTATGGCACTCCTCTTAAACAAGTGGCAAGTTAAACACACCAGAACTCCTTTTATTTGCCATAAATGAAAGCACTTTTAATTGATGTCAATCGAGGTGAAAGCAGGAGATAAAAATAGCGTCTTTGTTTTATCTCGCAGCGATGAATGCCTTTTTTGTTTTGCTTATACACAACCAAAGTGTTGAGTGGTGTCGATTTCGATGGCAGATACAAACATATAAACAAACTCTCTCCTTCGCGTTTGAGTACTAAAAAAAGAATTCTGTTGAAAATGGTAGCTACAAATATTTTTGAACTGAAAAAAATGCGAATGAAAAAAAATTGTGGTGCCCTCCAACAGAACTTCATTAATTTGTTACATTACAGTGCAGACATAATGAAAATGATTTTTTAATAATACCAAAAAAGCTGTGCGTACTTTCGATGAGAATGTAATCTAATTAGTGGTAAGTAAATATCTATTCAAAATTGTACCTAAATGGTATTCGGCGTAGATTTCATATGATATTTGCTGCAAACTATTTACTTCGATTTGACCACAAATTAGTTTACTTTTAATATATAACCTTTTTATATCTAACAGTGATGCAACTAACTTTTTAAATGCAGACTTAAGCATTATAACAAATGCGCATGCGCACTAAAAAGAGTGCCACTGTGTGGCCAGAACTGCAATAATTCACTCAGCGTTGCGCAAGCAAGAAGTGAACATTTGTCCACGTCCCCTCAAACATGAAAATTTTAGTAGTTAGAAATTAACGTTTTGTGAATGTGATAGATTTATATAGATTT
>BGPR01043401.1:0-12953 GCA_013235015.1 Araneus ventricosus
AGCTTTACTTTATGCCGAATGGTTTAACTCCAACAGGCCTTCAAACCTTAAGCTTCCGGTTTTGCCAAACTTTCCTCTACTAATTTATGATTACCAGCCCAGATAAAAAAAGTCCAAGCTTTAAATAACAGAAACTAGTGAGTTTGGATATCATTCACGAACCGCTTTTGTTAATTACCTTAAATAAAAAAGTTTGGTATTAAAATAGTGGTAAAATTTCTATAAACACCAATTTCTATATCTCCAATTCAATTTTGTTTAAAACTGAATAATGAAACCAAAAACATTAAAAGGAGTTCTGAAAAATACTCCTTTATTTCCGAGCTAAAATTTAAAACTTTTTTTATATTAATTATTGTCCATCTTTTAGTTTTAATTTATATTTAATTATTGTAAATTTTATAGATTGTTAAAATAAATTTTTCTTAATTCCAATACAAGGTGACACAACGTGTGTAGTTTTCGAAAATTAAATTTAGTTAATTAAGTTCTGAATATCATTAATAAATCATTGTAACCAAAGAAACGTAAATGTACAAAATTTTAAACCTGTCAGGCAGTGAGTGAAATCTTCATTAAAAAATTGTTTCTTTGCAAGTAAGAGTAAAGTTAAGATAGAAAAAAAGGTGTTTAAAAGGTTTTACAAATGTAAAATTAATCAAAACGGCTTTAAGGGTGTAGAAATCATTTTCTTTTCCCAAGAACTACACTGATTCGGCAATTCGTTGCTAATGGTAAAATAATTAACCGATAATAACACAAACATTAAAGCTGTTCATTTCATTATAATTGTTTCAAATGCAGAAACAGATGTTTTCTTCAAATTACTAAACATAGAAATTATAAGTTTTTATTTCTCATAAACAAAATGCTATACTGAGTTGCATGCAAATTATAATCAGGGAGTTTTTGACGTTTCATAGTAATACATTATAACAATCAGTAGTTTCAACTGATGTTTCTTCATTTTAGAAAAATGAAGAAGCCTTCTTGAAGACTGACATTAAATTTTCTTTTATATTATTCTTTTTTTTATATTCAAACAGTAAAAAAATGTGTTATGGCGTCTTTAGTTTTCTTTGGTGCACTCTTTTAAACGAGGAATAATTTTTATGGCGCAAACTTTCGAAAATGAATACGATGACATATCAAAGCTCATAATTATATTATAAAAAATAATTTATGTACAGAATGCATTTTATATACGGAAGTTCCATATTTCAGCATGGTATAAATTGCATATTACCAAAATATGTGATTGGAACAGAAAGAGATACAAATGAATAATAAAAGCAACTACTAATTTATACCAAACCCTGAATTCAAAAGGTTATGTAGAAAACCTTATTAAAAAAGTGCACAATTTTTCATCTGCTCAAAAAGAAAGCTTCAAATATAATAGCCATTTGTCTATCAGCATAGCTCTATTAACAGCTGTGAATAAAATAAAGAAATTAATACGAGTCGCATAAACTTATTATATATATATATTAGAGTCCTGCTAATCTGGGCTAGATGGGACTAGGCGCAATCCGGGTGATGAAAGTGCGGGTTAAAAGGAGTTTGACATAAAATGAATGCATACAAATTTTAAATGGGAAAAATTTAAGATTCGATGCTTCTTTTTATTCATAAATACATATAACTTTTCCTTAAGCTTAATTTAAGTTTTAATACTACTTTATACATAGACCTAAGTTTATAACCTACGTTCTGATGTAGGATTATAGAACAAAACATCTTTGTACATATTGAAAAGACATATTTTACACATAAATATTTTTAAAATCCCATTTGGATTGATCAGATGTCGGGATAAACGGGATCCGGATAAACGAGACTTTACTGTACTGATTTTCCGCTGTAATACTTTCTGTAAATTACGCGATACATATTGCAAAATTCGTAGAAACTCTATACAGGGCAGATCGTAGGAACATGATATTCCAAATTTGGCTCTCAGTTACTTCTATGATAGTATATTCTCAGTCAGGAAGGGGTTTCCGATGAAATAATAATAATATTTTTAATTAATTGAATGTTAATAGAGATATTAACATTTTCCCTCAGTATCTTCAGTTTATTTTATACCACAAAAACTTTTTTACACCACTTCAAGAGATTAAATTTTTATCTAATGCCAATTTTTTTTCTTTATATGAATAAACTTTTCAAAATTTTCTTTAAAACGCATGATGCAATAGATTTTAACTATTCTGTCACTATTAAAATGCTTAGATATCTATTCAATTATGGAGCCGACTTTCACAGTATAACCTGTAATTCAAAAAAATCAGTAAACTTACATTTCATAAATATTTAATTTACAAGGCTTAATTGCATAATTATGTTTCAATTTTGATGGAAAGTTCTTGCATTTTGTACTATTTTAATATAATTTTATAAATATGTAAAGTTGCTTTCGGATCGATGGGGAAACAGTATTATAAAACACAGACAAGAAAATAAATAACATTGTCACTACAACTCGTCCGGTATGTGTACGGCGATTTACAATACTACAAGCCGGATAATGGAAAATGACGTTTTATTCCACGAATATTCCAGAATACTCCGGACACGGCCAACAGAACTTGTTCAAATGAGCTCGACAAGTAGAGAGAAAATCATTAATAATAGCAGAAAATATCTACAGTGTGACCCACAATGTCGTTGGATACTTTAAAGCATTCTCATTCTTTGCGCTTTAAAGGGTGATCAACACATGTTTTGATAATTCATCCATATGAAATCGTCCTAATTTCTGTTTTAACCAGCCCGGATATAAATATCTGAGCTTTAAGTAAGTTTGCCAGAGAAAAAAAACAGTCCTCCAATTAATAATTTTAAAAAATTAAATAGAAGAGGATTTTAATAAAATAGTGGTAACTTATTTGTTAACAAAATGTGTGCATCTATGTGCTTCGTAATGTATAAATTATTTTTCAAAAATGATATCAGAAGTCAATTATTCTTAGTTTAATCAATTCCATCCTTTCTTACAAAATTATTCCAAAGGAAATTGTCAGTATTTCAAATTAACCTCCTACCGGCTTTAATCTCTAGATGATAGAAGTCATTTTCACAAGAGCACATTGAGTCACTAGATCATAGACCGACGTTAAGGAGGGGTCTCTGAAAGTGAATTTATCAGTAGCGAATTCAGAAGGGGTGCTATGGTGCTGCAGCCTCCGCCAAATCTGAACCAATATTATTAATTTATTTTTTAAGATCACGACAACTATTTGTTTTTAATCTCTTTAAAAAAATAAAACATTACAACATTGCTTTATGTTACGACAGGATCGAATATTTTTTGCCGCTTTTGTAGTTATTTCACTCGTACTAGTAGCGTTAACGCGATCGAAAATATTTTTTGACTAGTTATATGATTTTGATTTTATAAAATTATGGAAAGAATTGCCGTGTCTTTTGTGATTATTATTGCCAGGTGAGTAAACTTAAAGTGTTTGAACTTTCATAAGCCATGAGATCACAACGGTACAAAATATTTAAGACCTCAGCCTCCGCCTGATCAAAATCCTGGATTCGCTACTGGAATTTATTAAAAGAAAAGGATACAACAGATAAAGCGTACAATACAAGAATAATGACATACAAATTTACAATAACATTAACAACATAGTTACGCTTGTATAGCCTTATTCATAGAATTCCTGGGTATGTTCATATCCAAATCATGAAGACTTTCTGTAGCTTAGCTTTGGTTTCAAAATATTTGGTTTTATAAATTTTTTTGCTCATTTCTTTAGAAAGTTCAAAGTCTGCTCAATCAAAATTAGGGTAGACCTTTCAGTTTCTCCATTTTGTTCATAAAATCGTTTTTCCCTAAAGATTACAACATATCCAAGGAATTTAAGATAAGAATTAATGTCGTTCTGCCATGGCAAAGTTTTTGCCTTAATACTCTCCTAATTGTCTGACATTTTTCGTGAAACCAAAGAGAATGGTGATATTAATTGGAATTCCATTTATCTAGTAAACTTCCAGTTCCCATTAATCTGCCCGGTACCTAACATATTTGTTTTTTTTGATTACGTTGCGATGCGGTTAATGAGATTCGGCAGGAAGATCGAGAATACTTTATTTTTTGGAATATTCTGGAATTTACTGGAATATTTAAATATCAAGGGTTTAAAAATCGGTTTTTTATAATATAATATTTTGTGAATGTAATTTAAAAGTTTCTCCACTGAAGAATCCTCTATTTCTAGGCATGCGAATACAACGCTCTTTGTCATAAGTGGAATTAAAAGAAATGCATGATGCAGGTTTTCGTTTATAAAGTTGCAAGAGAAAATGTTCCTTCCAATACGATTTATGACCAGGGTGTTAAGAGCTGAATGATTACATAATAATAATAAATATTGTCAGCAAAACACAGTGGCGACACCTGGTGATGACACTATAAATTAAAGCATTGCAGAAAAGAAAATCAGAGAACACATTAATTTTGAAACAAAGTAGAGGAAAATAATAGAATAGGGCATGCGAAAATGAACTTTCGGAGATAACATTCAAGACACATAAGATAAATTTTGGGCTTAAACTGAGTTACCATACTCTCCGATGGGTAGAAATTCCTCAGTATATATTTGTTTAGCAAATTTTAGCTCTATTGGCAACGAACTATGCTTATTTACGCTGCATCGATTCGATTTCTCGAAAATAAATAAAACAGGATGAGCTGCAGATCATACAAAACATCGTACCAGAAAAAAATGCACCTTGGGACTTCAGGACATCAGTCATTCGTATAGATTTAGATATAGAACCAACAGAAAAGGAATTTCCAAAATTATTCAGACACTGAAATATATGCAGATATGCGAGCTTTATTTATTTACAGCAAATTTGTCTCATTTTACGCATTTTAGGCAGGAAAGTAACAAGAAAAAAGCAGGAAGATAACAGATAATAAGAAGAAACACATCGGGTAGATTCGGAAGAGCTCACGTAATTTTGAAACATGATCAGATGACGATTATGACCCATCAGCCGCCTCTTCCTGTCCCACATTTTATTTGAGAAAATTCTGGAGGACGTTTGACCTCCTATCGGATTTAGAGGGTATGAGATCCAACAGAACCGTTCAATCTTGGAACACATGACAACTGCTCTTGCGGAGAAAAAGGAGATACAATGCACTATGCCACAAAATATCAGTTTACACTCTCCTGTTATTTCCAAACTCCAACAGCGTCACTTAAATTACAGTGGTTGAAAAACATTCTCACGAACAACTTATCAAGAACCCGACTTCGACACCTAATGCGTTTCATATGTGATAAGAAAAATCTCAATGTAGAAAATAATAATTGAGCACTCATCTACCCAGACTGGCACACACTTCCGGCTACTTATAACTTTTTCCCCTCTACGCATTTTTTTCTATTATGTATTGTTTTCTATGTTGTTCTGTCCAGTGTATGTTTCTTTTCCATTTTTATTTGTTTTTTTTATCTGGTACTTGTTTGTGTCCTTTCTTAAAAAATAAAATTCACCTCCATCCATCCAAACCGGAAAGGAGCCAAATGGCTCTAAACACGGGGGTGCAGGTGGTGTAAGGTAATGTAATGAACCAGAAACTTTCCGAACCATCAGGCGAAAGCGGCCTCAAGATAGGCAATGTCTGTCCAATAATATTCCTCGCATAACTCCAAACCTGATTTTAATGTAACACAGAAATATATAAACGTCTTTCATTTTATATAAGCAATGTTACATTTGTCCGCCGCTTATTTTGAAAAACAAATAATCGTATTTTGCATTTAGTCTTTATATTCTTTTAAAATGCAGGAGTAAACACTTCGTTGAAAAACTCTCCTCATGTACAGCAATTAAATAAATCCATTTTCATCCTAGTCAATCTTCCTAATTGAATTTGAATGTCTGTGGTTGCCGAGAACGGAATAAATTTTCGTCCTGTTCTTCTAACTATATCTGCCATTCTTATGTGTCCTCTTTATAGAACCTCTTTCTGCTATGATCTGATGTCACCCTCTCTTTGATGTGGCTGTGGGATGTTTCAAATCAAAATTGCTCTTTACAACCTTTCTTTATGATCAGAATAATCACTGATATACTTCAAAACTTTATTCAGCTCAAAATAAACTTAGCAAAATATCTTTGGCTAAGATAAAATTTTATATCTTCAGGCTAGGTGAAGCAAATGCTATTCTCATAAAATGAAAATTAAATTTTAGCAAACATGCAGTAGTTGCCAATAAAAAAAAGCACCTTTGTCTTTTATTATTTTATTCATGGGGCTGATACAGAAGTAATCAATTACAGTCAATAACTAGAGAAATATTTAATCGTGCGTTCATGTTTGGAACGGATTAAAATTTTCTTATTTACAACAGTATTACATATTTGCCCTGTCTAAATGCATTCTGCTATAATCATTAAAAAAATAATATGTGAATTTCCTCATTGGTCAAGACTGCGCTTTCATGATTATTTTCATAATTATTTATTGTTTTTTGTAGTATCTTCAAACACATATCGAGCAGAAATGAAACTCGAATGGATTTTCCAAAACTTTATAGTTGAATCTCTTTTCTAGCAGGATGGTAAGTAAGATTTCAATGGTGTTTTCGATAGGAGGGTAGCAAATGGAATAGCTTTGTTGATTACTCCCAAAGATTGTTGAGGGTCACTCTTGCAACTATATCATATCTATCAATAGGTTTCTGTCCCGACGTCAATTTATCGACAAATTCTTGAATAACATCTGGTAAGGAAAAGATAAAAATATAAATTACTAAAATTAAATAGACTGCAAACTCAGAAAATTAACTTTAAGCGTCGGTTTTAATTATTTTCAGTTATTATTCCACAAAATAATTATATATTTTCCCAGAAGTATCGTATAAACGCAGTTTTCTTTATTATCACGTGATGCTTGACTTAAAAAATAAGTTATTCCACATGTTTACGCTTTTTTAAGGATCACGTGACAGATGATTTTAAAAATAAGTTATTTCATGTATTTAAGCTTTTCTTCCAGTCAAGTGACGGTTGATTTGAAAAACAATTTAGAATTCTTCATCGCGGACCGCTGAGTCAATGGGATTTTCTTTGTGAATTATTCAATTGTTGTGTGAAATCAGAAATATTGTATTAAGATAATGTCACATATCCTATGTCCATTCCCGGGTTTTAAACTACCAACCTGCTAATTTTTATCCAATTAGGTTCGGTAGTTTGCCCGTGAAAGAATAAAAAACAGACAGACAACGCACCTTCGCATTTAATACATTATTAAGGATTCACAAACATGCAGATGTACGAACTTTATTATTTTCAATAAATTTCTCCCATTTCATGCATTTTAGTTTGGACAATATCAGAAAATCTGACTGGAAGACAAGTAGGAAGATAACAGAGAATAAGAAGGAACTTCTCTCCAGTTAAAGAACGGGCTACATAACTTTGAACCAAGGTCAGATGACGATTACGACCCCGCAGCTTGTTCCTCCTCTCCGAAATTTCACTCCAGAAAAGCTGGAGAAAGTTTGACCTTCGATCAGATATAGACGGCATGAGGCCCCTACATACGGCGTATATTCGATAGAACTGGGTTTAGAATCAGGTACCTTCCGAATCATAATGCCAAAGCGACGCTAAGATTGACATGGTATGTCCATTAATTTCCCTCATATAAATTTGAAACGTCATTTTAATGTGACACAGAAAAAAATAAACGTTTTTTTGCTTAAGGATAAACAATGTTACCTCTTGCCCTCTCATATTTTTATAAAGGTCTTCGTATTCTTCTTAAATGTAAGACTTTGCAGCAAGTAAATTGATCGATTCTCTGCAATTCTTATGTCCTTCTCTCTTCCCTTTTTGATCTATTGGCACATACCATTTAAAGCATAGATTCCTACCTTTAAAGCGGCTTTCGCATGTTTCAAATGAAAATTCATTCTTAAAATTTTGCTTTCATGTCAAAATAATTATTGATGTTGTACTTCAGCAAACGGCATCGGTACAAAATAAATTTGTCGAAATATCTTTGGCAAAAATATACTGTCCTATCTCCAGTTAAGTAGTAGAATTGGTACTCACATAAAAGGAATATATAGGTCTTGCAAACATGCAGTATTGGCCAATAAACGAGATTCTGCACAACCTTTCCTTTTCTTTCCAGAGTTTCATAACATTCTCGTTTATCACTGAATTTTTTTGTGCAGTGAGTTTAAGATAAGTTTTCTTCTGTTTGCGGATATGTATTAAAGTATAAGAGACGTTTTGCTTGTCGCATTCGATTTCTCTGATCAGCCTTTATACCTGCCATTAAAGCGAAAGATAGAAATTTTGATTTTGTATTTCAACAAGCATATTTGATTAAAATTCTCGCCATAGCCCTCAAAGTCTATTTTTAAAAGCGAGCTTCTCAGTCAGTTTTTTTATAGGGTTTGAACAGTTATTGGATATCGAGCTTAAGAAAATCAAAAAACTAAATTTGACTGAAAAGAATTTTGTTTCATAATGGATAGAATTTCCAGAGTATGAACGCTATATTTTAAATTTCGAATAAATTTTATTATCTTGCACGAAACGATCATAGCCAAGACATTCAATCAAAAACAAAAATCGTTTGGTGGGTGTACGTGAATGCAGTCCATTATAAAAAATCTCTTTAAAAATCTGTCTCTCTTAAATAATCTTTATTAAAGTGAAGCTCTTTATTTCACGAATAATATAGGAACACAAACGTAGCACAGGTAACGAGACAGAACTTGTATATATTTTCAACACATCGCAGAGAGCAGATCACTTATGAATCTCAGAAAGAGCACTTTCGGTAGCTTTCAATGTCTATCAGTTTACCAGCTTCAATGCTGACATCAATACGTAGGAAGTAATTAACGTAATCTCTAGAAGATTCTTGATATCACTGTCTCCCAGTAGAGATAGGATTACGGTTCAGGATTTTTCTAGAAGATTCCTTTTGCCGCCAATTTTGTCAAACAGTCTCCAAAATGGTCACTAAGTTTGTCGCCAAGATTAGCGTATCAGAAAACAAATTTACAACTTCGTAACAGTTTCAACTTTTGCTAGGAGAGTAACTAAACTAACAACTGACTAAAGTTAACAACAACTAACAAGTAACTAATTGCAAACGCTCACTTTTTGTGAAGATGATTTTCATTTCGCAACTCCGAAACAGATTTATGCCAATCGCTTTTGAATCTTTGGATTGACGGCTAAGTAATTTTCATAATTTTTCAGCAAAACTTCTTATTAACTTGTTTAACTTCTTATTAACTTGAAACAAGAGATAAAATGCTGCTTAAACATTCTAGACAAATGAATAATTTATGAAAACGGTTTTGATGGTTCAGAATTCTTTTTCTTATCTCAGGAAATGCACCAATTTGGCACTTCAGTTCTAAATAATGGATTAATTAACCGATTATAAGACGAACATTATAGTTGTTACGTGAATTTTAATTTTTGTATACAATGCTGAAAAATTGTGTGAATATTTCTAATATATATTTACAAATGCAGAAAAAGTTGCTTTATTTATATTGCTGTGAATAGAATTGAGAATCTTTCATTAATTTCTGTAAATTGGCTTAGGCCTATTAAACAAAATCCTATACTGAGTACTATAGAAATTATAAATAAGGATTTTTTGCTTTGTCACAGAAATGCATTATAACAATCAGTTGTTTCAAATGATTTTACTTCATTTGACATAACTGAAACCGAGTAATTAAATACTGACGTTTATATTTTCTTTAATAATTAATAATTTACACTTAAACTTTTGAAAATTTGCTCACTTTATTTAACTGAGCGCATTTTATTTAAATGAGAAATAATTTTCATAGCACAAATGAATGCAAAGAGTTATGAAATGCTATAATAATATAATAAAAAAACCTTTTCTTCTTACAGAATTTAATTTATATCTGTATTTTCAATATACCAAAATGGCATAACTTGCGCATTTACGAAATAAGCTTAAAGAAAAGAATCAAAGAGACTGAAAGAAAAAGAAAGAAAGAAAAAACGTGATTTCAAGCAAACACAGAAGTTAAAAGTATATTCTCCATGAAGCAAGATGTAAATAAATCCTTATTTATAAAAAAAAACAATCTCAGGACACAATTTTTCATCTGTTCGAAAATAAAGCTTCATATATAATAGCCATTCGCTTGCAAATATAGCTGCAATATCAGGTGTGAATATAAGAATCACTAAAGAGTGGAGAAATGTTAATCATTTAAACTTGATAATGTTTTTCGCCTGCCATAAATTTTGTAAGTTACGAAATACATGTTTGAAAAACTCGTTTTAAATGCTCTGCAGAACAAACCGTCGGCCCTAGATATCTAAATTTGTCCCACAATTACTTCTACGGTTGTAAGTTCTCACTAGAGTAGGTTTTTAAAATATTATTATATTTTTAATTAATTAAATATTAATTCAAATATTAGCATTTTCCAATCATCATCTTCAGAGCATGGTGTAAAACAAAAAACAAATTTCACCACTTTATTATTCAAAAGATCAGTTGAGGGTTCTGCGATAATATATATTTTTTAATGTTATTAATTTTTTAAAAAATTTAGTTTAAAAAGTATGATGCAATACATTTTTACCATTAATTCGCTATTGAAGTACTTAGTTATCTAATCAATTATGGAGACATTTTTCACAGTATCATCTTTAATTCAAAAAAACCCTTGTAAATTTACATTTCAAAAATATTTTATTTATAAGATTTAATTGTATAATTATTTCTTAATTTTGATGAATATATTAACTTGATTTCGAAACATCGCGATGGCGGAATAGTAGTATAAAACACATACGATAATATGGTCACGAAAATCGTCCAATGGTTATACAGTTAAATAAGATGGATAATTAAAAATGACACAGAAAGTTCGACGCACAGACAGCACAGAAAACAGCTCTTGTACGAATTAGCAACATAAGCAGACATTGAATAACTAGTAATAACAGAAATTATCGTCAGTGCGTCCGAAATGGTAGTTGTATACTTTAAGTGGTAAGTTCCTACATAGGATTTGATAACTTATCGGTAAGAAACGATAGTACTAATTTGTGTTTATCAGCTCGGATATAGAAATGCAAGCTTTAAATAAAAGAAACAGAGAAAAAGAGCTGCGAAATTTTTCATTTTAATACATATAAATAAAGCATTCTTGTATTAAAATAGTGGTAACTATTTATGAAAACAATATCCACATCTAAATATTTGGTTTTATATGCGTCTTTTAATGTATAATTACCATCAATATTGATAATCGGTTTTTATGCATAATAACAAAATAAACCGATTAAAGTGCATAAATTTTGAGAATTTATCACATTAACCGGTTATCGCTACTAATAAGAAAGGGGAATGCGTGTGTGTTGGCGCTCTACAGGACAGACCGCGGGACCTAGAGCTACGAAATTTAGCACGAATACTTTGGACGGTGGGAATGTGCACATCAGAGCCTCTTTTTGGAACTTTTTATTAGAACTTCAAGTAATACAGTTTAAGCGAAATTTTGTCGTTTCTCCTTAATAACTTCCGAAAATATCACACCACAAAAATTATTTTTATACCTTCTAATAGTACAAAAAATTACTTCTGTGATATTAATTAAATTGCTGTAAGATTTTTTCTCTAATTTTCATAAACTTAAAAAAATATTTTTGGCATAATTTACAACATGACTTTCCATTGTTCAACACAACTCAAACCGCTTTTATTATTTAAACAATTACTTAATTTCTTGTTTCTCATTCATGTTCAAAACTGAGGCAATATCCTAATACATTTTGCTTTCATATTTTAATTCATCGAAATTTTTGTGGATTCTATAAACTATGCTCTCTGAGATATTACGTAAACAAAGAAATGTATCCAGTAAGCTAAATGATTATGGATTCCATGTTTTCATTCTTTTTTCAGCATGTTTTAATTCAGAAAATAATAGAAATACTAAACAAAAATTAAAATTAAAAAAGAAAGAAAAGTATAGATAAGAAACATCAGATTTAAACATAAACGATGACAATACCTCTTTTAGCGTACTAACGTAACATAGATTCTTCGCATTCTTTGATAAAGTTCGCCATTCGATTTCTTATTCATTTCTTCCTTTTTGAACATTTTTTACTTTCTAAATTAATTTTAATGTGTTTTTCAAATATTAATCGTCTTAAACTTCTGTAGATGCAATCACTTGAGGCTGTTGCGTTAGTACGCTAAAAGAGGTATTGTCATCGTTTATGTTTGAATCTGATGTTTCTTCTCTATACTTTTCTTTCTTTTTTAATTTTAATTTTTGTTTAGTATTTCTATTATTTGTATCTGTATTATATTAGAAATAGCTGCATATGCGCCTTTATATATAATACTAAGAATTTTTATAAACGTTTGATTAATTAATTTAATCAATTTTCAATTAATATTTTCATTAAAATTTAGTTAGTTTATAACTGTTAATTCAGAAAACATGCCGCTGCTCATAAAATGTGTTTCGCCATTTTAATGTTCATATCAAATGCAAATTTTAGGAGAGGAATAAGAAAGTGAAGATGGCGCTGACAACTTGCAATTAGATGTTACTGACAATTAAATGTTGCAGCATTTGCCAGTAATAAATTGAATGGTTTTAGATTCGAAATTTTTACTTTCTCTTTCTATTATATACAAATAGTAAGCATTTTAGTTATTAAATTATTCGACAACGAGATTTTGATGAATTTCTCTGTTTCAAGCCCCCGAGAGAGAAAAAAAAATTAATAAATGGAATTATGACGGTCTCCCTGTCCTGATGACGATATCTCCAAAACGCGACATGCTAGACAGGCGAAATTTGATGGCGATGATTGATTAAGGTTTCTATTGCATTTAGAAGAAGTCCGTCTATAGTGTTAGTTATATT
>BGPR01043402.1:0-12953 GCA_013235015.1 Araneus ventricosus
AGCTTTACTTTATGCCGAATGGTTTAACTCCAACAGGCCTTCAAACCTTAAGCTTCCGGTTTTGCCAAACTTTCCTCTACTAATTTATGATTACCAGCCCAGATAAAAAAAGTCCAAGCTTTAAATAACAGAAACTAGTGAGTTTGGATATCATTCACGAACCGCTTTTGTTAATTACCTTAAATAAAAAAGTTTGGTATTAAAATAGTGGTAAAATTTCTATAAACACCAATTTCTATATCTCCAATTCAATTTTGTTTAAAACTGAATAATGAAACCAAAAACATTAAAAGGAGTTCTGAAAAATACTCCTTTATTTCCGAGCTAAAATTTAAAACTTTTTTTATATTAATTATTGTCCATCTTTTAGTTTTAATTTATATTTAATTATTGTAAATTTTATAGATTGTTAAAATAAATTTTTCTTAATTCCAATACAAGGTGACACAACGTGTGTAGTTTTCGAAAATTAAATTTAGTTAATTAAGTTCTGAATATCATTAATAAATCATTGTAACCAAAGAAACGTAAATGTACAAAATTTTAAACCTGTCAGGCAGTGAGTGAAATCTTCATTAAAAAATTGTTTCTTTGCAAGTAAGAGTAAAGTTAAGATAGAAAAAAAGGTGTTTAAAAGGTTTTACAAATGTAAAATTAATCAAAACGGCTTTAAGGGTGTAGAAATCATTTTCTTTTCCCAAGAACTACACTGATTCGGCAATTCGTTGCTAATGGTAAAATAATTAACCGATAATAACACAAACATTAAAGCTGTTCATTTCATTATAATTGTTTCAAATGCAGAAACAGATGTTTTCTTCAAATTACTAAACATAGAAATTATAAGTTTTTATTTCTCATAAACAAAATGCTATACTGAGTTGCATGCAAATTATAATCAGGGAGTTTTTGACGTTTCATAGTAATACATTATAACAATCAGTAGTTTCAACTGATGTTTCTTCATTTTAGAAAAATGAAGAAGCCTTCTTGAAGACTGACATTAAATTTTCTTTTATATTATTCTTTTTTTTATATTCAAACAGTAAAAAAATGTGTTATGGCGTCTTTAGTTTTCTTTGGTGCACTCTTTTAAACGAGGAATAATTTTTATGGCGCAAACTTTCGAAAATGAATACGATGACATATCAAAGCTCATAATTATATTATAAAAAATAATTTATGTACAGAATGCATTTTATATACGGAAGTTCCATATTTCAGCATGGTATAAATTGCATATTACCAAAATATGTGATTGGAACAGAAAGAGATACAAATGAATAATAAAAGCAACTACTAATTTATACCAAACCCTGAATTCAAAAGGTTATGTAGAAAACCTTATTAAAAAAGTGCACAATTTTTCATCTGCTCAAAAAGAAAGCTTCAAATATAATAGCCATTTGTCTATCAGCATAGCTCTATTAACAGCTGTGAATAAAATAAAGAAATTAATACGAGTCGCATAAACTTATTATATATATATATTAGAGTCCTGCTAATCTGGGCTAGATGGGACTAGGCGCAATCCGGGTGATGAAAGTGCGGGTTAAAAGGAGTTTGACATAAAATGAATGCATACAAATTTTAAATGGGAAAAATTTAAGATTCGATGCTTCTTTTTATTCATAAATACATATAACTTTTCCTTAAGCTTAATTTAAGTTTTAATACTACTTTATACATAGACCTAAGTTTATAACCTACGTTCTGATGTAGGATTATAGAACAAAACATCTTTGTACATATTGAAAAGACATATTTTACACATAAATATTTTTAAAATCCCATTTGGATTGATCAGATGTCGGGATAAACGGGATCCGGATAAACGAGACTTTACTGTACTGATTTTCCGCTGTAATACTTTCTGTAAATTACGCGATACATATTGCAAAATTCGTAGAAACTCTATACAGGGCAGATCGTAGGAACATGATATTCCAAATTTGGCTCTCAGTTACTTCTATGATAGTATATTCTCAGTCAGGAAGGGGTTTCCGATGAAATAATAATAATATTTTTAATTAATTGAATGTTAATAGAGATATTAACATTTTCCCTCAGTATCTTCAGTTTATTTTATACCACAAAAACTTTTTTACACCACTTCAAGAGATTAAATTTTTATCTAATGCCAATTTTTTTTCTTTATATGAATAAACTTTTCAAAATTTTCTTTAAAACGCATGATGCAATAGATTTTAACTATTCTGTCACTATTAAAATGCTTAGATATCTATTCAATTATGGAGCCGACTTTCACAGTATAACCTGTAATTCAAAAAAATCAGTAAACTTACATTTCATAAATATTTAATTTACAAGGCTTAATTGCATAATTATGTTTCAATTTTGATGGAAAGTTCTTGCATTTTGTACTATTTTAATATAATTTTATAAATATGTAAAGTTGCTTTCGGATCGATGGGGAAACAGTATTATAAAACACAGACAAGAAAATAAATAACATTGTCACTACAACTCGTCCGGTATGTGTACGGCGATTTACAATACTACAAGCCGGATAATGGAAAATGACGTTTTATTCCACGAATATTCCAGAATACTCCGGACACGGCCAACAGAACTTGTTCAAATGAGCTCGACAAGTAGAGAGAAAATCATTAATAATAGCAGAAAATATCTACAGTGTGACCCACAATGTCGTTGGATACTTTAAAGCATTCTCATTCTTTGCGCTTTAAAGGGTGATCAACACATGTTTTGATAATTCATCCATATGAAATCGTCCTAATTTCTGTTTTAACCAGCCCGGATATAAATATCTGAGCTTTAAGTAAGTTTGCCAGAGAAAAAAAACAGTCCTCCAATTAATAATTTTAAAAAATTAAATAGAAGAGGATTTTAATAAAATAGTGGTAACTTATTTGTTAACAAAATGTGTGCATCTATGTGCTTCGTAATGTATAAATTATTTTTCAAAAATGATATCAGAAGTCAATTATTCTTAGTTTAATCAATTCCATCCTTTCTTACAAAATTATTCCAAAGGAAATTGTCAGTATTTCAAATTAACCTCCTACCGGCTTTAATCTCTAGATGATAGAAGTCATTTTCACAAGAGCACATTGAGTCACTAGATCATAGACCGACGTTAAGGAGGGGTCTCTGAAAGTGAATTTATCAGTAGCGAATTCAGAAGGGGTGCTATGGTGCTGCAGCCTCCGCCAAATCTGAACCAATATTATTAATTTATTTTTTAAGATCACGACAACTATTTGTTTTTAATCTCTTTAAAAAAATAAAACATTACAACATTGCTTTATGTTACGACAGGATCGAATATTTTTTGCCGCTTTTGTAGTTATTTCACTCGTACTAGTAGCGTTAACGCGATCGAAAATATTTTTTGACTAGTTATATGATTTTGATTTTATAAAATTATGGAAAGAATTGCCGTGTCTTTTGTGATTATTATTGCCAGGTGAGTAAACTTAAAGTGTTTGAACTTTCATAAGCCATGAGATCACAACGGTACAAAATATTTAAGACCTCAGCCTCCGCCTGATCAAAATCCTGGATTCGCTACTGGAATTTATTAAAAGAAAAGGATACAACAGATAAAGCGTACAATACAAGAATAATGACATACAAATTTACAATAACATTAACAACATAGTTACGCTTGTATAGCCTTATTCATAGAATTCCTGGGTATGTTCATATCCAAATCATGAAGACTTTCTGTAGCTTAGCTTTGGTTTCAAAATATTTGGTTTTATAAATTTTTTTGCTCATTTCTTTAGAAAGTTCAAAGTCTGCTCAATCAAAATTAGGGTAGACCTTTCAGTTTCTCCATTTTGTTCATAAAATCGTTTTTCCCTAAAGATTACAACATATCCAAGGAATTTAAGATAAGAATTAATGTCGTTCTGCCATGGCAAAGTTTTTGCCTTAATACTCTCCTAATTGTCTGACATTTTTCGTGAAACCAAAGAGAATGGTGATATTAATTGGAATTCCATTTATCTAGTAAACTTCCAGTTCCCATTAATCTGCCCGGTACCTAACATATTTGTTTTTTTTGATTACGTTGCGATGCGGTTAATGAGATTCGGCAGGAAGATCGAGAATACTTTATTTTTTGGAATATTCTGGAATTTACTGGAATATTTAAATATCAAGGGTTTAAAAATCGGTTTTTTATAATATAATATTTTGTGAATGTAATTTAAAAGTTTCTCCACTGAAGAATCCTCTATTTCTAGGCATGCGAATACAACGCTCTTTGTCATAAGTGGAATTAAAAGAAATGCATGATGCAGGTTTTCGTTTATAAAGTTGCAAGAGAAAATGTTCCTTCCAATACGATTTATGACCAGGGTGTTAAGAGCTGAATGATTACATAATAATAATAAATATTGTCAGCAAAACACAGTGGCGACACCTGGTGATGACACTATAAATTAAAGCATTGCAGAAAAGAAAATCAGAGAACACATTAATTTTGAAACAAAGTAGAGGAAAATAATAGAATAGGGCATGCGAAAATGAACTTTCGGAGATAACATTCAAGACACATAAGATAAATTTTGGGCTTAAACTGAGTTACCATACTCTCCGATGGGTAGAAATTCCTCAGTATATATTTGTTTAGCAAATTTTAGCTCTATTGGCAACGAACTATGCTTATTTACGCTGCATCGATTCGATTTCTCGAAAATAAATAAAACAGGATGAGCTGCAGATCATACAAAACATCGTACCAGAAAAAAATGCACCTTGGGACTTCAGGACATCAGTCATTCGTATAGATTTAGATATAGAACCAACAGAAAAGGAATTTCCAAAATTATTCAGACACTGAAATATATGCAGATATGCGAGCTTTATTTATTTACAGCAAATTTGTCTCATTTTACGCATTTTAGGCAGGAAAGTAACAAGAAAAAAGCAGGAAGATAACAGATAATAAGAAGAAACACATCGGGTAGATTCGGAAGAGCTCACGTAATTTTGAAACATGATCAGATGACGATTATGACCCATCAGCCGCCTCTTCCTGTCCCACATTTTATTTGAGAAAATTCTGGAGGACGTTTGACCTCCTATCGGATTTAGAGGGTATGAGATCCAACAGAACCGTTCAATCTTGGAACACATGACAACTGCTCTTGCGGAGAAAAAGGAGATACAATGCACTATGCCACAAAATATCAGTTTACACTCTCCTGTTATTTCCAAACTCCAACAGCGTCACTTAAATTACAGTGGTTGAAAAACATTCTCACGAACAACTTATCAAGAACCCGACTTCGACACCTAATGCGTTTCATATGTGATAAGAAAAATCTCAATGTAGAAAATAATAATTGAGCACTCATCTACCCAGACTGGCACACACTTCCGGCTACTTATAACTTTTTCCCCTCTACGCATTTTTTTCTATTATGTATTGTTTTCTATGTTGTTCTGTCCAGTGTATGTTTCTTTTCCATTTTTATTTGTTTTTTTTATCTGGTACTTGTTTGTGTCCTTTCTTAAAAAATAAAATTCACCTCCATCCATCCAAACCGGAAAGGAGCCAAATGGCTCTAAACACGGGGGTGCAGGTGGTGTAAGGTAATGTAATGAACCAGAAACTTTCCGAACCATCAGGCGAAAGCGGCCTCAAGATAGGCAATGTCTGTCCAATAATATTCCTCGCATAACTCCAAACCTGATTTTAATGTAACACAGAAATATATAAACGTCTTTCATTTTATATAAGCAATGTTACATTTGTCCGCCGCTTATTTTGAAAAACAAATAATCGTATTTTGCATTTAGTCTTTATATTCTTTTAAAATGCAGGAGTAAACACTTCGTTGAAAAACTCTCCTCATGTACAGCAATTAAATAAATCCATTTTCATCCTAGTCAATCTTCCTAATTGAATTTGAATGTCTGTGGTTGCCGAGAACGGAATAAATTTTCGTCCTGTTCTTCTAACTATATCTGCCATTCTTATGTGTCCTCTTTATAGAACCTCTTTCTGCTATGATCTGATGTCACCCTCTCTTTGATGTGGCTGTGGGATGTTTCAAATCAAAATTGCTCTTTACAACCTTTCTTTATGATCAGAATAATCACTGATATACTTCAAAACTTTATTCAGCTCAAAATAAACTTAGCAAAATATCTTTGGCTAAGATAAAATTTTATATCTTCAGGCTAGGTGAAGCAAATGCTATTCTCATAAAATGAAAATTAAATTTTAGCAAACATGCAGTAGTTGCCAATAAAAAAAAGCACCTTTGTCTTTTATTATTTTATTCATGGGGCTGATACAGAAGTAATCAATTACAGTCAATAACTAGAGAAATATTTAATCGTGCGTTCATGTTTGGAACGGATTAAAATTTTCTTATTTACAACAGTATTACATATTTGCCCTGTCTAAATGCATTCTGCTATAATCATTAAAAAAATAATATGTGAATTTCCTCATTGGTCAAGACTGCGCTTTCATGATTATTTTCATAATTATTTATTGTTTTTTGTAGTATCTTCAAACACATATCGAGCAGAAATGAAACTCGAATGGATTTTCCAAAACTTTATAGTTGAATCTCTTTTCTAGCAGGATGGTAAGTAAGATTTCAATGGTGTTTTCGATAGGAGGGTAGCAAATGGAATAGCTTTGTTGATTACTCCCAAAGATTGTTGAGGGTCACTCTTGCAACTATATCATATCTATCAATAGGTTTCTGTCCCGACGTCAATTTATCGACAAATTCTTGAATAACATCTGGTAAGGAAAAGATAAAAATATAAATTACTAAAATTAAATAGACTGCAAACTCAGAAAATTAACTTTAAGCGTCGGTTTTAATTATTTTCAGTTATTATTCCACAAAATAATTATATATTTTCCCAGAAGTATCGTATAAACGCAGTTTTCTTTATTATCACGTGATGCTTGACTTAAAAAATAAGTTATTCCACATGTTTACGCTTTTTTAAGGATCACGTGACAGATGATTTTAAAAATAAGTTATTTCATGTATTTAAGCTTTTCTTCCAGTCAAGTGACGGTTGATTTGAAAAACAATTTAGAATTCTTCATCGCGGACCGCTGAGTCAATGGGATTTTCTTTGTGAATTATTCAATTGTTGTGTGAAATCAGAAATATTGTATTAAGATAATGTCACATATCCTATGTCCATTCCCGGGTTTTAAACTACCAACCTGCTAATTTTTATCCAATTAGGTTCGGTAGTTTGCCCGTGAAAGAATAAAAAACAGACAGACAACGCACCTTCGCATTTAATACATTATTAAGGATTCACAAACATGCAGATGTACGAACTTTATTATTTTCAATAAATTTCTCCCATTTCATGCATTTTAGTTTGGACAATATCAGAAAATCTGACTGGAAGACAAGTAGGAAGATAACAGAGAATAAGAAGGAACTTCTCTCCAGTTAAAGAACGGGCTACATAACTTTGAACCAAGGTCAGATGACGATTACGACCCCGCAGCTTGTTCCTCCTCTCCGAAATTTCACTCCAGAAAAGCTGGAGAAAGTTTGACCTTCGATCAGATATAGACGGCATGAGGCCCCTACATACGGCGTATATTCGATAGAACTGGGTTTAGAATCAGGTACCTTCCGAATCATAATGCCAAAGCGACGCTAAGATTGACATGGTATGTCCATTAATTTCCCTCATATAAATTTGAAACGTCATTTTAATGTGACACAGAAAAAAATAAACGTTTTTTTGCTTAAGGATAAACAATGTTACCTCTTGCCCTCTCATATTTTTATAAAGGTCTTCGTATTCTTCTTAAATGTAAGACTTTGCAGCAAGTAAATTGATCGATTCTCTGCAATTCTTATGTCCTTCTCTCTTCCCTTTTTGATCTATTGGCACATACCATTTAAAGCATAGATTCCTACCTTTAAAGCGGCTTTCGCATGTTTCAAATGAAAATTCATTCTTAAAATTTTGCTTTCATGTCAAAATAATTATTGATGTTGTACTTCAGCAAACGGCATCGGTACAAAATAAATTTGTCGAAATATCTTTGGCAAAAATATACTGTCCTATCTCCAGTTAAGTAGTAGAATTGGTACTCACATAAAAGGAATATATAGGTCTTGCAAACATGCAGTATTGGCCAATAAACGAGATTCTGCACAACCTTTCCTTTTCTTTCCAGAGTTTCATAACATTCTCGTTTATCACTGAATTTTTTTGTGCAGTGAGTTTAAGATAAGTTTTCTTCTGTTTGCGGATATGTATTAAAGTATAAGAGACGTTTTGCTTGTCGCATTCGATTTCTCTGATCAGCCTTTATACCTGCCATTAAAGCGAAAGATAGAAATTTTGATTTTGTATTTCAACAAGCATATTTGATTAAAATTCTCGCCATAGCCCTCAAAGTCTATTTTTAAAAGCGAGCTTCTCAGTCAGTTTTTTTATAGGGTTTGAACAGTTATTGGATATCGAGCTTAAGAAAATCAAAAAACTAAATTTGACTGAAAAGAATTTTGTTTCATAATGGATAGAATTTCCAGAGTATGAACGCTATATTTTAAATTTCGAATAAATTTTATTATCTTGCACGAAACGATCATAGCCAAGACATTCAATCAAAAACAAAAATCGTTTGGTGGGTGTACGTGAATGCAGTCCATTATAAAAAATCTCTTTAAAAATCTGTCTCTCTTAAATAATCTTTATTAAAGTGAAGCTCTTTATTTCACGAATAATATAGGAACACAAACGTAGCACAGGTAACGAGACAGAACTTGTATATATTTTCAACACATCGCAGAGAGCAGATCACTTATGAATCTCAGAAAGAGCACTTTCGGTAGCTTTCAATGTCTATCAGTTTACCAGCTTCAATGCTGACATCAATACGTAGGAAGTAATTAACGTAATCTCTAGAAGATTCTTGATATCACTGTCTCCCAGTAGAGATAGGATTACGGTTCAGGATTTTTCTAGAAGATTCCTTTTGCCGCCAATTTTGTCAAACAGTCTCCAAAATGGTCACTAAGTTTGTCGCCAAGATTAGCGTATCAGAAAACAAATTTACAACTTCGTAACAGTTTCAACTTTTGCTAGGAGAGTAACTAAACTAACAACTGACTAAAGTTAACAACAACTAACAAGTAACTAATTGCAAACGCTCACTTTTTGTGAAGATGATTTTCATTTCGCAACTCCGAAACAGATTTATGCCAATCGCTTTTGAATCTTTGGATTGACGGCTAAGTAATTTTCATAATTTTTCAGCAAAACTTCTTATTAACTTGTTTAACTTCTTATTAACTTGAAACAAGAGATAAAATGCTGCTTAAACATTCTAGACAAATGAATAATTTATGAAAACGGTTTTGATGGTTCAGAATTCTTTTTCTTATCTCAGGAAATGCACCAATTTGGCACTTCAGTTCTAAATAATGGATTAATTAACCGATTATAAGACGAACATTATAGTTGTTACGTGAATTTTAATTTTTGTATACAATGCTGAAAAATTGTGTGAATATTTCTAATATATATTTACAAATGCAGAAAAAGTTGCTTTATTTATATTGCTGTGAATAGAATTGAGAATCTTTCATTAATTTCTGTAAATTGGCTTAGGCCTATTAAACAAAATCCTATACTGAGTACTATAGAAATTATAAATAAGGATTTTTTGCTTTGTCACAGAAATGCATTATAACAATCAGTTGTTTCAAATGATTTTACTTCATTTGACATAACTGAAACCGAGTAATTAAATACTGACGTTTATATTTTCTTTAATAATTAATAATTTACACTTAAACTTTTGAAAATTTGCTCACTTTATTTAACTGAGCGCATTTTATTTAAATGAGAAATAATTTTCATAGCACAAATGAATGCAAAGAGTTATGAAATGCTATAATAATATAATAAAAAAACCTTTTCTTCTTACAGAATTTAATTTATATCTGTATTTTCAATATACCAAAATGGCATAACTTGCGCATTTACGAAATAAGCTTAAAGAAAAGAATCAAAGAGACTGAAAGAAAAAGAAAGAAAGAAAAAACGTGATTTCAAGCAAACACAGAAGTTAAAAGTATATTCTCCATGAAGCAAGATGTAAATAAATCCTTATTTATAAAAAAAAACAATCTCAGGACACAATTTTTCATCTGTTCGAAAATAAAGCTTCATATATAATAGCCATTCGCTTGCAAATATAGCTGCAATATCAGGTGTGAATATAAGAATCACTAAAGAGTGGAGAAATGTTAATCATTTAAACTTGATAATGTTTTTCGCCTGCCATAAATTTTGTAAGTTACGAAATACATGTTTGAAAAACTCGTTTTAAATGCTCTGCAGAACAAACCGTCGGCCCTAGATATCTAAATTTGTCCCACAATTACTTCTACGGTTGTAAGTTCTCACTAGAGTAGGTTTTTAAAATATTATTATATTTTTAATTAATTAAATATTAATTCAAATATTAGCATTTTCCAATCATCATCTTCAGAGCATGGTGTAAAACAAAAAACAAATTTCACCACTTTATTATTCAAAAGATCAGTTGAGGGTTCTGCGATAATATATATTTTTTAATGTTATTAATTTTTTAAAAAATTTAGTTTAAAAAGTATGATGCAATACATTTTTACCATTAATTCGCTATTGAAGTACTTAGTTATCTAATCAATTATGGAGACATTTTTCACAGTATCATCTTTAATTCAAAAAAACCCTTGTAAATTTACATTTCAAAAATATTTTATTTATAAGATTTAATTGTATAATTATTTCTTAATTTTGATGAATATATTAACTTGATTTCGAAACATCGCGATGGCGGAATAGTAGTATAAAACACATACGATAATATGGTCACGAAAATCGTCCAATGGTTATACAGTTAAATAAGATGGATAATTAAAAATGACACAGAAAGTTCGACGCACAGACAGCACAGAAAACAGCTCTTGTACGAATTAGCAACATAAGCAGACATTGAATAACTAGTAATAACAGAAATTATCGTCAGTGCGTCCGAAATGGTAGTTGTATACTTTAAGTGGTAAGTTCCTACATAGGATTTGATAACTTATCGGTAAGAAACGATAGTACTAATTTGTGTTTATCAGCTCGGATATAGAAATGCAAGCTTTAAATAAAAGAAACAGAGAAAAAGAGCTGCGAAATTTTTCATTTTAATACATATAAATAAAGCATTCTTGTATTAAAATAGTGGTAACTATTTATGAAAACAATATCCACATCTAAATATTTGGTTTTATATGCGTCTTTTAATGTATAATTACCATCAATATTGATAATCGGTTTTTATGCATAATAACAAAATAAACCGATTAAAGTGCATAAATTTTGAGAATTTATCACATTAACCGGTTATCGCTACTAATAAGAAAGGGGAATGCGTGTGTGTTGGCGCTCTACAGGACAGACCGCGGGACCTAGAGCTACGAAATTTAGCACGAATACTTTGGACGGTGGGAATGTGCACATCAGAGCCTCTTTTTGGAACTTTTTATTAGAACTTCAAGTAATACAGTTTAAGCGAAATTTTGTCGTTTCTCCTTAATAACTTCCGAAAATATCACACCACAAAAATTATTTTTATACCTTCTAATAGTACAAAAAATTACTTCTGTGATATTAATTAAATTGCTGTAAGATTTTTTCTCTAATTTTCATAAACTTAAAAAAATATTTTTGGCATAATTTACAACATGACTTTCCATTGTTCAACACAACTCAAACCGCTTTTATTATTTAAACAATTACTTAATTTCTTGTTTCTCATTCATGTTCAAAACTGAGGCAATATCCTAATACATTTTGCTTTCATATTTTAATTCATCGAAATTTTTGTGGATTCTATAAACTATGCTCTCTGAGATATTACGTAAACAAAGAAATGTATCCAGTAAGCTAAATGATTATGGATTCCATGTTTTCATTCTTTTTTCAGCATGTTTTAATTCAGAAAATAATAGAAATACTAAACAAAAATTAAAATTAAAAAAGAAAGAAAAGTATAGATAAGAAACATCAGATTTAAACATAAACGATGACAATACCTCTTTTAGCGTACTAACGTAACATAGATTCTTCGCATTCTTTGATAAAGTTCGCCATTCGATTTCTTATTCATTTCTTCCTTTTTGAACATTTTTTACTTTCTAAATTAATTTTAATGTGTTTTTCAAATATTAATCGTCTTAAACTTCTGTAGATGCAATCACTTGAGGCTGTTGCGTTAGTACGCTAAAAGAGGTATTGTCATCGTTTATGTTTGAATCTGATGTTTCTTCTCTATACTTTTCTTTCTTTTTTAATTTTAATTTTTGTTTAGTATTTCTATTATTTGTATCTGTATTATATTAGAAATAGCTGCATATGCGCCTTTATATATAATACTAAGAATTTTTATAAACGTTTGATTAATTAATTTAATCAATTTTCAATTAATATTTTCATTAAAATTTAGTTAGTTTATAACTGTTAATTCAGAAAACATGCCGCTGCTCATAAAATGTGTTTCGCCATTTTAATGTTCATATCAAATGCAAATTTTAGGAGAGGAATAAGAAAGTGAAGATGGCGCTGACAACTTGCAATTAGATGTTACTGACAATTAAATGTTGCAGCATTTGCCAGTAATAAATTGAATGGTTTTAGATTCGAAATTTTTACTTTCTCTTTCTATTATATACAAATAGTAAGCATTTTAGTTATTAAATTATTCGACAACGAGATTTTGATGAATTTCTCTGTTTCAAGCCCCCGAGAGAGAAAAAAAAATTAATAAATGGAATTATGACGGTCTCCCTGTCCTGATGACGATATCTCCAAAACGCGACATGCTAGACAGGCGAAATTTGATGGCGATGATTGATTAAGGTTTCTATTGCATTTAGAAGAAGTCCGTCTATAGTGTTAGTTATATT
>BGPR01043403.1:0-12953 GCA_013235015.1 Araneus ventricosus
CAACTACCTCTACACTTCACTTAACGGAACAACGTTACATATATATATATACTAGCTGTTACCCGCGACTTCGTGCGCGAAGAATTTGAATTATTCTTTTTTTTAATTCACGAATGTAAATGTTTTGTTGCATTTTGAAAGGGGAAAGGAAATGTTCTGACTTTAAAACTTAATTGGACGGCTGACTGGAGTGCACTGTACATGTATGCTGATATAGTTATGTAAATTGTTTATCTATTTATACCACGTTATTTGCACGGATGTAGAGGTTGTGTGGGCTGTACACACGTGAACAGGCCACATATAGTTGTCCATGGGAAAAATATGGTTTTTCCAAATGTACGCCTGCCACTTTCAGTGTCTGGCCCTGAGCCTCGCAAATGATATTTTTACAGGGATTTGTTACCTTTTGAACTGAGATGATAAATCCTTCGGTGTTATCGGAAGGCGTGGAATTAAAACACTATCTCTTCTCCCTATATCAGTCATAACAATAGCTTTCACGACGTTTGTACCTAGGTGTGTAATTTTTAACCGTGTGCCATTGCGCAGTCTCGGTATATCGAGGTTACGTATTAGTAGTACTTTCACACCGACTATCATTCTAGGCTTGTCGGAAGGTGCCCCTGACAATTCTAAGATTTTGAAGAGCTCTAGAGAATATGATACTCCTTGTTAATGCCCATTACCGTATCTACAGAAGGATATTCTGTAATATCTCACTATGAAAATTAAACAAAACATCGAGAGATTAATTCACTAACGTCATTGGATCACTGTGCAACCGTATTAAAAGCTGTAAATGCTACCACAACAGGAAACCGGAAGTGTAAAGTCTCCTTTGTTGTTTATGGTCAAAGAAATCAATATTTTCTTATATTAACTTTAACACTGGCATAAGCCCGCGCGCGAAACAGTAATTTGGCTTGAATTTATATCTATAAGAATAAAAAGTATTGTTAGAAATTACGTTAAAAAATATTTTTAAACCTTTATAGCAATCGGAGAAAATATTTCATTGCAATGGCATTAATAGCATTAAAAAGATCATTTTCTGGTCTTTAAAATGGCCTAAAAATAATTGTTGTCTAATAAAGATTTCAGAAGTTATTGGCAAAAAACGTCTAAGCATTAGGCTTAAAAGCGGCTAATGTTCGTTATTTAATTAAATATCTTAAGAACTAATTAACTCTGAAAGTTGAAAATACCACCTTGTGTGTAAATTTCATGTCGCTACCGTTCACTGTTTAGGAGGAGTTCTTGTGACCGACTGATCGATCGACAGGCAGACAGATACATGTAATTTCCTCCTTGTTTTATAGATATTTATAAACATAAGCAAAATTTTCAGAAATAAAGATAAATCAGTTCAAAGTCTAATCGTTTCCTACCAGCGAAGTAGCTATAAATTTGCGTTATTTCAAAATCGTCTGCACGTAAAATTTAAAAAATTGAATGAAAAATGTCACAGAAATAAAATTGGTATCATTGAAAAGGTACAATTTTTATCTTTAAGATGGTATAAATATAATTTGTATCGGACAATTTGTTCCGAAGTTTCAGTGGAAAAAAGGATTACGTGATAGTTGATTTTAAAAATAATTTATTCCACATGTTTTTGCATTCCTGAAGGATCACGTGACAGTTGATTGAAAAATAAAAATCTTCATCGCGAATCGCGGAGTCAATGGGCTTTCTTTGTTAACTATTTTTAATCTGTATTCAAAAATAATTAATTTAACGTGATTTCACCTAGCCTATGTCCGTTCTTGGGTTTGAAGCTACAACTCTGCCAATTTTCATCCAAATCGGTTTGGTAGTTTGATCGTGAAAGCTTAACAAACAGACAGACAGACACACTTTCGCATTTATTATATTATTAAGGATAACGTATCCGTGGTTGTAGTCGTTGAAAATAAACACAGGCTGAGTAATTAACTAATTTCTTTTTATTATCGATAGGAGAGTGGTGGATATACAGCCATCTCTGTTTAGGTTACAAGCGAAAGTGCCCAGAAAAATCCCTGTATTCTCTAGGATAAGGGAATAACATATGGACACGTGATCAAAGTGAAGGGAATATTGGGTATTTTTAATAAGTTACGTAGGCGTTTCAGGGAAAAAGTCTGGTGCCAAAGAGACGCCGTCATGATTTTCTGTCGGCACGTGAAAGCGATTAAATATTCTTTTAGTAATAAACATGCCAAAATGAGAGATTTAATATACCTCCAGCGCGGGAAAGGAACGAAACTGGAATTTTAGAAAAGTGATTGTGGGATACATTAAGATTTTAAAATATATAATATTAGAATTTGGAATAAAATTAAGTGAGATTATTACATATATAGAGAGAGTGTGAACTAATAGTAAGAATTGGAAAAAGGACTAAAATGTAAAATCAAAAATAAGTCCTGCAGATGTTATTGATAAAATCTTCTTTGGATTGACGGATGGTTGGTTGGGGGATAGAGGTGGATATGACAGTAGGGGGAACGCAAAAATAGAAAGATGAATCGAGGGGTACTCGAGGGAAAAATGTTGGGAACTCCTGCTCTACATTATCCAGATTGCGTTTCTGGTTTTACATTCCTTTGTGATTCTAGTTTGTTTTCTTGCTGCTCTCCTAGCAGATCCGACTTTTGAATAGTCCTGTATTTCTTTCTAATATCACGTATTTGAAATGCGTCCAATTATATTTTTCATATGATTTTGAAAAGACTGATACGCGTTCTGAAAATACGTTTTCTCTTCGCCTTATACCTTAACCCTCCGTGGGTCGCGATCATTTTCATCCTTAGCCTTCCAGCGGGCAAATTTTACGACATATCGTGCGTCATATTACATATATGTAATAATCTCACTTAATTTTGCTTTAAATTCTAATATTATATATTTTAAAGTCTTAATGCATTCCAAAATCACTTTTCTTAAACTCCATTTCATTTTATTTCCCGCGCTGGAGGTATATTAAATCGCTCGTTTGGCATATTTATTACTAAAAGAATATTTTAATCGTTTCCACGCGCCCACATAAATCGCGAAAACAGCGACTTGTTGGCACCAGACTTGTCCCTAAAACACTTACGTAATTAACTAAAAATAGCTATTATTCCCTTCACTTTGATCACGTGTCTGTATGTTAAATCCCTACCTGAGAAAATGCAGGGATTTTCTGTTCTCTTTTGGCTTGAAACCTTATACTAAGATGTACGTACATTCCGTCACTCTCCCATAATGAAGGAAAATTAGTTAATAACTCGGCCTCTTTTTTATTTAACGACTATAACAAAGGAAACATTTCTTATATATATATATGTAATAATCTCGCTTAATTTTGCTTTAGATTTTAATATTATATATATTAAAATCTTAGTAAAGTCTTAATGTATTCCAAAATCGCTTTTCTTAAACTCCAGTTTCGTTTTATTTCCCGCGCTGGAGGTATATTAAATCGCTCGTTTGGCATATTTATTACTAAAAGAATATTTTAATCGTTTCCACGCGCCCACATAAATCGCGAAAACAGCGACTTGTTGGCACCAGACTTGTCCCTAAAACACTTACGTAATTTACTAAAAATAGCTATTATTCCCTTCACTTTGATCACATCTATATGTTGTTCCTTTATCTGTGAGTATGTAGGGAGTTTCTGCTCGCTCTTTTACTTGAAACTTCAACTAAGATGCACGTATGTCCGCTACTCTCATAAAAATGACTTAAATATTTGGATAATAAAGAAAATTAGAATATAACTTGGCCGTTTACTGACTACAACCACGAAAACATTTTATATATGTATCGTATTATTCTACAAAAATAAATGCAACTTTTATTTATGTTATCTATATATATTAGCTTAATAGTAAACAAAGATTTTATAAATAAAAATTGCATTTGAATTTATAAAAAAACGATATAAATATGTAATAAGATGCACAATGCAAGTATCTCTTGTATACGCGCCCGCTGGAATGTTAAGCTTGTCATTCATCTGTACTTCATTCCATTCCATTTGTCCCAAAACTGTCTTTTTCCACCCATTCACGTCGAAAAATGAGGCACGTCATTCACGGAGACTCCAAAGTGCGCTACCACAGCTCTTCGATCCCCCATATATCTCTTCTCCCACACGGCGGATTTCCTATTTTCTAGCCTCGTCGCGAGGTCCCAATCTAGGCATATCCCTTGATGTGCAGCTACCCTCGCATCGAGGCCCCAAATTGGAATCGGCGCATGAAGTGTTGGTTTTGAGTTCGTTGGAATTCCAGCTATGCCAATTTCTATCGGTTTTTAAAACTGACGATTGCTTTTTTCTTCCCGTGTTACAAAAATTCCATTTTTGAAGAGATGTGAATGGCCTACATTAAATGGTTGCAATGCATCAGTTGCATATAAAAGCTGTTCTATTATATATTCATCCGGTTTTGATCATTTTTCCTTCATAACTATAATGATTAGCTGTAATTTGAATGTAAGTGTGTATTCTGGAAGAAAAAATCAAATTGTAATGCCCTGAAAAAGTTAATAGATGCCATTGATGCGTATTTATTAGATATTCGGTAAGACCTAAGAGCACGGTGCGGTTTCTCGCCAAACAAGCAAAATCGCGCCAATCATCCAAAAAGTCGCCAAATACCCGCCATGTTGGATGGTTTCAAGATGGCGGCGATTCTAATGACCGCCATTAAAAAAATGCGAATAGTACATAAAATTGGATTAAATTTTGGATGAATTTAAGCAAGTTTTAAGGGAATTGCAAGATCACATGTTGCATTAAAAACATGAATTTTGTACTGAAAGAATATAATTTTTCCACATAAAGTGGGTAGCTACAGTCCACAAATATGTGAGGATGAAAATCTCAGGCATACTCAACTTACTTTCATCGAACCAACTGTCCTTCTAACATGATGAGCATTCACTGCAATCTTTCTACGAACCCAGCTATAGCCATCCGATCCATCCCTTTCGTCAAAACCATTTTCACTCCACATGTCGGACATACAGACTCTTTCGCATTCATGTTCATTTCCATACACCAATCTATCATATCTTTCTTCAACCCATACAAATACTCTAAATCAAACAGACCAGCTTAATTTTCGGATGCGAGATGTTTACCACGAGAAGATACAACGGAAATTTCGGAAGGACCTGGAATGGAACGAACCAAACAGGAGAGAAAAAAAACGTGTTACCAGCGGGAGTAGCCTCCCCGAAACTTTCTCGCATACGACCAGTAATGTGGGATGGGTCAACACCCAGTGGGTAGGTAAATATTATTGGGGTATTTACCCAAGGCCTGGTTATTTTTAGAAAAAAAATTATGAATCGTGATTTACAATGAAACATATAAAATTCATGAATTCCCAAAAACTTAATATTTTGCAAAAAAAATTGCGTCTGTTCTCAATTTTTACGCGCGCTGAAGTACCACAACTTTATTTAACGTTTTTGAGTACGAAATCTTAATACAGATATCACTCAAGATTTTACCATACCTTCCCTCTGGAGAATGTCAGAACAAAGTTTCGTTTTAGGTGGGTGTCATAATTTCCGAAGCGCGTGTTTGCGGCTCGCTACAATTTCTTTCGTAGACCGCCAAGGTCAAACGCCAACCATACTAACTTGAGTAAAATAAACGAAACGCTTGCCAACACACTGTCGCAATGTGCATTTTGAACCAAATATTAAATTTGAACACCTGTTTGACGGATTTGGCTCAAACTTTTATACGGACCTACATTTATGACGATAAAACTGTATACCAAATTTTATCCAACTAGCTATTCAAGTTTTTGAGTTATAGTGTCCACATTTTTTGGTATGTGTCCACACGGCCACATACCAAGTTTCATTTATCAAAGTAATTCTTAAGAAGTTATTGCGTTCAAAAATATGCGATTATACAGACAGTCAACCCTTTGACGGATTTGGTCCAAAATTTGATACAAACCTACAATCCTGATGATAAAAATTTATCCCAAATTTTATCCACCTAGCTATTTAAGTTTGTGAGTTATCGCGTTCACATTAACACGTATATACAGACAGACTTCCCGTTGACGGATTTTGTCCAAAATTTGATAGAAACCTACAAATTATGTTTCAAGACCACATACCAAATTTCGTCCCCGTAGCTCTAATAGTTTTCGAGTTATCGTGTTCACAGACATATTCCAAAATCGTGTTTTCGGAATCCGGGAGGTCTGAAACGTGAAGATTCGTCAAAATCTCGGGTTCGAATTTTTTGACGATTACAATACTTTCTCTTTGTATACGAGAAAGTAAAAAGGCAACCACATAGTTCAACAGACGGAAGGCGAAAGAAAGATAGAACAGTACCGTATGCAAATTCTGACAAGTTTTTAGGGTTCTCAACAAAATGAACAAGGCTACCACATTTGGCGACAAAAAAAAATCAACTTCGCATACCGCACCGTGTTCTTAAGTACTAACAGAGGGTTAAAGACCTCAGAGTATTAATCAGGTACATTTTTAACAAGTCTTCGAGAAAGATTTATATAGTTTGGTGAAATCTATTGGATTATTTTGAGTTAAACCTGGAGTTTACGGTGCCGGCCTGCTTCTCGTCAATTCTTCTTGGCGCAATTTCATGTACCGTCGCCAAATACTGTTTTGGATGTGCAGTACGCTTTTTATTGCTCTCTTGCGCATGCGTCACCTGAAAACGAGAGATTGAGCACGCAATGCCTGCGGCATTTCAAGTGTGTACCGGGCAATTTTTTTAACTTAAAAAAACATCAGCGGCTTCGCTTTCAGAATAGCAGGAAACTAGTAGCTCCGCTTTTACATTGAATGTTAGGAATCCACGTTTTTTTAAAAAATCCGAAAACGAGAATTTCCGCATGCAATGCCTGCAGCATTTCAAGCATGTACCGGGCAAATTTTTTAACTTAAAAAAAACATCTGCGGCTTCGCTGTCAGCTTAGCGGAAGCTTCGTAGTTTCGTTTATTCATTGAGAAACGAAACACACAGAATAACATACACGGTACTGAACCGATATTCCATGCGAAGAATTCCAAACGAAGTTTTATTGAAATTCGAATTTATCGACCAATTGCATCGAAGAGTTGAACAAAACAGTCCAATCGAAACATGGCGCTATATAGTCTGATAAGCAAAACACCGATGAAAGGATCAATTTGTGCGCATGCGCGCTTGTCACTCGTTAAAACATCTAGACGGAACCAAAACAAATGTTCTCTCATCGCCGTTTTTGTCAGCAAAGATTTGGCGATCCTAAAAGGAACGGAGTAGGCGGGCACCGTAAACTCCAGGTTAACCTATTTTGATTTCTGACGGGTATAACAAAAGTTATATAAAAAGATTGTAATATGTAAATAGGACTAAAATATCCGAATTTCCCATTTATAAGCTTAAAATGCTTTTAATTCATTCAGTTGTAAAAATTAATTTTTCCCTTGCAGCTCCTGGAACTTCTGCGCGCGACCTGCTACAACACTGGAATGAATACTATATGAATAACGATTTCGGTATTGGAATCGAGTGTAGTCAGTGTAAGAAATGGAGACTAACATACCAGTTTCAAGAGAGCAAAGAAGTTCCAACTGACTGGAATTGTTCGATGTGGAAAATAAGTAAGAAATTCACGCATTTTATACCTTTTGTGTTGACATTTCTGTGTGTGTGTGTATCGCATCTTGAATTTTTGACGTAGACTTGCCACTCACTCCATAGTGGTCTAATGGTGTGTCGGGAAAGGAAAAAATTATGACGCTTTTCGCGCTAAAGTTAAAAGTTTATAGCTCCGCAACCAAATAACATAGAGAGTTGGTTTTAGTTTCATTTAACAGAGAGAGGTTGACATTGAATATTGCAAAAAGAATTTTGGAATTACGGTTTAGGCACAGTCGAGCTGCAAAGTCGGTGAAAATCACGAAAAATTTTGATGACGTCACAGCGACCGATGCGCGCGCACGCAGACTAAGGCAGTTCATTCATCGATCGCGCGAAATATTACTCAAGAATTGTTGAATTACGTCGAATTTCGCGCTAAAGTTAGAAACTTATAACTCCGCAACCAAATAACATAGAAAGTTGGTTTTAGTTTCATTTAACAGAGAAAGATAGACATTGAAAATTGCAAAAATAATTTTAGAATTTGTAATTATGGTTTAGTTACAGTCGAGTTGTAAAGTTGGTGAGAATCAAGAAGAATTTTACAGAGATATAGTCACTATAGAGTTAATAGTCACATAGAGCTACTTTAGTCACAATTACGTAAGTAAGTCTATGCCCCTCAATCCCAGCGGCCGTTTCGCAGAGACAGCCTCTCGGCGATTTTTTTCATTAATTTTTCTTAACAGAACCGTAAAAATTTTTCGAAATTTCAATCATTATATCGATATGTATTGAGTTTTCGATTTTTTGAGATTTTTTTTGAAAAAGATGACGAATATAGAATGTTGCAAGAATTTTAGTTTTAATTCCTAAAAGTGTTCGAGGAAACTGACTATTTTTTTAAAAAAAATTCTCAAAATTCCTTAAACTATGTTAGGAATTCAAAACAAATGTCATTAGAATGGTAGTTGTTTGTTTGTTCTATTCGATGGTGTATCGATTTTTTGCATTGATCATTAAAAAAGATACTACGTGCAGATGCGTGCGAAAAATCTTTAGATCTTAATTAATTAAAAATTGAGCAGAATTTTGGCTTTTTTCATCGATAACTTCTCGAAATCTTATCACATAAAATTATACTTGTAACCATCGTAAAATTCAAAAAAATGGTTTGAATGATACCAATTTAGTTTTCTTGCAAATTTTTCCTTAATTTTTGAAAAAAATACTATTATGTATAATTTGTAACAACACTTTTCGTTGTTGTAGTGGAATTTAAAACCGTTTTCAGTGTTTCTGAAAATAATATTTAAGTAAGTGTTTCTCTTCCATTGTTAAAAGCGGCGAAGATTCTGTTTACCTTTTCATTGGCATTGTCTTAATGAGGTTTTATTTTCTTAATTCATTTCATCAAATTTTCTGTAGAATGGATTAACAAAGCCTTTTCAGCTATAAAGTCACGTCACCGATATGCTGAAAAGATTGTCATTGCTATTCTTTAGTTTTTTTCCTTTCTATCTGCATGTTTCAATCCTGTTAACCCTTTGCGGCACAAGGCATTGAATTTTTTGAAATATGATGAAGAAACATCATTAATGGGTTTAGTTTATTGTCTAGATATAGAATTTAAAAACGTTTTTTTTTTTAAATCTTACTTCATTCAAGAGGGAGTCGTCCCCCTCTGGGGTCACCCCCTCATATGAGAATCCCCTTAGATGTACAGCCACTGTGATACACTCAAAAAATATTGTTGAATCTTGCAGAAAATCATAAATTGAAACTTCAAGGATATTGGAGGAAAATTTTCGACTTAATTTGCTAAAATTGTTAACGTCCAGAACTGAAAATTTTTCTTATTTCTGAGTTAAGGAATTTTCCCAAATTTCATCTCTTAATAACTCCTATTCCGAAACGAAATTTCATAAGGCTGCTATATACATTCTAAAAGGAGTACTATTAGTTCTATCCTAAACCTATTATTTTCCATTTATAGTTGAATTTAACGGTTGAGAAGCGAGTGAACTTAGGTGTGCTATCAGCTGGCACACTGCGCCGCAAAGGGTTAATATCTGTTAGACATGCTCAAAATACACGTAAATTCCTCCATACCATTTCAGTGGTGGAATTAACTGCGCATTTTACTTAGGAATAAGAAAGTTAATTACAACACGCGGACAATTATTTGTTTCATACAAATGTTACGACGTGGGACTTTTCAAGCACACAATAAACCAAACAAGCATAAGGATAAAAAAAAAGGAACACTGCTTAAATGCCTGTTACAATTTGATGTTTACAGTAGTTTGTTGAGGGTACCATCTATATCAAAAACAATCAACTAGAAAAAGTAGTATAAACAAATTTCAACTTAAACAGAAACAACACAATCTGAACAATAAAATTTAGACAATGTTTATGTAGCGCGCAATTACAGCTGCATACAAAAAAACTAAGAAAAATACTCTTAGAGAATCGAATTAAACAAACGAGGAATCCATTCTAGTCTACTTTGTCAAGGGCTAAGGACTAAATTCGAAAGGGATTCAAAATATTTGGGAAATTTTTCTGTAAGAAGCTTGTATTACGCCGAAAATAGCTTCTCTTAGCCAAATATTTTGAATCCATTTCGAATGTAGTCCTTAGCCCTTGACAAAGTGGACTAGAATGGATTCCGTGTTTTTTTTACAATTCGATTCTCTCAGAGTATTTTTCTTAGTTTTTTTGTTTTCTTTGAATAATTTTGATTTCCATATATAAAATAGGGATGTAACGAATAGTGATTTGGCCGAATACGAAAAACATTTTACTTTTGATTTTAAATAAAATACTGTTCAAATATTAAATGAAAAAATTATTTTTTATTATTTGGACATTTAAAAAATATTAACACCTTGATGCATTTTTGTAATATTCGTAAATATCTTAATTCCAATAATGAAATCTTAGAAACCCTCCTTATTTTGGACTAGTTAAAGAGAAATAAAAAAAAAGACATCATTGCAGAGCATGTCAATGACAAACACAAAGCAAATTTAGTGGAAAAAGTTATTAGAAGCAAATTCCTATTTTTGTAAAAATTTCTTATAGCTGGGATAGAATATCCACTTAATTGGTGGGAAAATAAAATTTGCAAATTTAGCAAAAAAAAAAAAAATCTCTCAGCTCCTGGAAGCACACTGTATAGTGAGCGCGTATTTTCTGAAGCTCGTAATATATATGCTTGAAACCAAACAGAACTGAAGTCTTCCTGAAAATACTGAACAATTATTGTTCTTGTATCATAATTTCAAGCTTAACAACGATAAATGGTACCCAGCATTATTAAATACACTTATGCACAATGCAAATTTCAATTGGTTAAATGTTAGGAGATTTTTTTAATAAATGCACTGAAGAGTAAGTCTGTTTAATATGCTGTAAGTCATATTCGTTATTAAATACATTAAAAAAATTATTATCCTGAATATATTCGGCCGAATATTTGTTCAGTTTTCGGCCAGCCGAATATGCGGCAAAAGGCCCGAATATTCGTTACATCCCTAATGTCAAGTTATAGAATTATAAGACTCATTACAACAAAATGCTGCAAAATAAAAACTAGAACATATAGAAACAAAATATCTTGACTAACTTATTATTGAACTGCGAAAGTTAATAAATATCGATGTGAGATCCCTTGGTTGCGAGTTGTATGCCCGAACGATATTCGATTTCACGCCTGTCTTTTCAAGGAGGAGCTTGCGAATGAAAAGCAGCTTGAAAAAATCCAAGAGACCAAATTGTGGATTTCGGATGGTCTCTCCTGCCTAATGATTTCTCCTACATTAGGCAGGAGAGAACACAAGTGGCGACTCGTCCATTAGGGATGAAGAGCTGCAGTCCCCCGGCCCTAAATTATTTTAAAATCATGTATTGTCGTTTTTATTGTAATCGGCTTACTTTTCCACTTTGAGATTTCACTGATCAACGAAAAAGTAGTGAAAAACGTAAAAGGAAGACGGTAAAGCGATCAAGAATTAAGAGGGATACAGACCAGAGCTGCGCAGAGTTTTGTCCCTCCTAAGGAACAAAATTCGTCCACTGAGCAACGCTGGGCGATCTGTTGGAAAAAAAGCAACCCTTTCTCCGCTTGAAATTACATGCACTTGAGCTGCGTTTTCCCAGCTCTCGTTTGGCGCGACCTCCTCATTTGGCTTTTTTTCCCCTTAAATTCTCAGTAGTCCAGCCTTAAATAGTTTTTTTTTAAATCAAATTCCGCAGGCGTTGTAATTTTTTGCTCCTTTATGTTTTTTGGGGCGCTGATTACGAATTTGAAGTTTGCAACCAAAAATTTTTGCTGGAATTTTAGTTATAGCCAAAAAACATGAAAAAAATTTTCCCCCAATTTTTTGCTAATAACTCAAAAACTATCAATTTTTAGTATATCATCATTATATACCAAAATAATCGGCACAAAATTTCCCACAACTTAGGTCTTATACAACTTTCGCAGTATTGTTTGTTTCCGAGTTGACGAGCCGCCACTGAACCACACCTAGCTCCATTGTATTATCGGATTCTGGGAAGAAACAAAACTTTAGGAGCCTTGTTAGTAATACGAAACATCGAACAACGCTACTGTTTCTAGTTTCTTTTGCAAACTTTTGTAATGTGTCCAGTAATTCTCAGGCACCCTGTATAATTGAAATTGAACACAACCAATATTCCTGGCGAACCAGCTGGTCGCCAAAAGCGGCTAGTCATCAATAGAATGAAGACAGTAGCTTTCACTGAGCTACTGAATTATTATTATCTCTACTGGGTTGTATTAATATATCTGATATATTGTATGTCACAACTTCATTAAATGTTTTGTCTTTAAACGGCAAAACTTTTTTAAATATTATTTTAAAAGTTTTTTTATAAGAAGTTCCATGACAAACAAAAATGATCATGATTTTTGTCTTCGCTGATAAAAAACGCAAGAAGCATTATCAAGAAGATAACAATGGATAAACAAGAAGAAAAAAAATAATTATAAATTCACTTATTGTTTAAAAATGATAAGATTTGCTTTAAAATGTTCTGAGATACTTTTATTTGTGTGCTACTAAAGTGAAGTTATTTTGTGATTATTTCCAGGTAAAAAGAAAAGAGGGAATTGCAACATCCCTTCGAATTTGACTGAAGAAGATTTTGCTCTCGAAAAGTATCCTCCTGGTGCTATGGTTTGGGCAAAACTCCCAGGATTTGACTGGTAATTTGTCATATACATCGAAAGTTACATTGATCATTTTCAGTGTTAATGACGACTATACATCGAAAGTCACATTGATCGTTTTCAGTGTTAATGACGATTATACATCGA
>BGPR01043404.1:0-12952 GCA_013235015.1 Araneus ventricosus
GTCACTTCATTTTTAATATAATTCTAATTCTTAGAATTCAGTTTTTTTCTTTTAAGGCCAAATTATTAACTTAATTTCTTCTTTTTTTAAATCTGACAGAAAAATTTCTTCTGCCATTACTAATCCCGTTGTTTTCAATAAAAATTCATTGTAGAATAAAAATAGATTGAATATGAAGAAGTAGGAAATACATTTTTTGAAAAATTCCCTACCAGGTGGCGCCACTAGTAATGAAATAAAATTTAATAAAATTAATCAATTAATTTATAATTAAGTTCTGAAAATATAAAAATAGTGTAATGTCAAAGAGAATACACAAGTGTACAATATTTCAAAACTCTAATAAAAAAATCGATTACAAGATTCATCTTTTCAAACATAAAACCAGTCAAATTAAATAAAACTATTACTATTATTCTATTTTCATTATTATTTTAAACGGAAAACGTAAAGCAACGGAAAAGGCAAATTTAAATTCTCATTTCGACAAAGAAGACTGCCAAGTTTAAAAAAGTGTTTTAATAACAAGATCTTATTATTTATTTATTTATTTTATCTCAGAAATGGATTTCAGTATTTATAAAACTCAGGGTGGCCCATAAGTCTATACGCAACTTTAAAAATCTGTGATTTTTGACACATATTTACTTTCTTTTCGAATCTAGAACTTCCGAGATTTTCTATAGTCTGAGATATTAACTTTATGTATATATATATATTAACTAAAGAAAACAAAACCATGTCAAAAATGAAAACCAAAACAACAAAAAAGGGAACAGATCGCCAACGTCCGGGACGCGTCATCAGCGAGGGAAATCCCGAACGGGCGTATATATCAATTAATTCGGTGTTTTCTAATCACAAACTCTAGCAATAACTGCTGCATTAGCGCATTCACCGCATTTGTGAAGGTTTTTTCTCAAATTTAAACCTTTTGTAGAATTTTTGTTAATCGTGTTGTGTCCATTTCCTAAGTTTACTTCATCTGAAATATTACTTCTTTAAGTTAAGTATTTATTTTGATTAAAAAACTAATTTCTTAATTGGTTTTTGCATTTGTTTCTGTTTTTGTTTATGTTTGTATATATATATATATATATTCTGAGAGGCTTAATGCTGTATAAACCGTCAAACAAACGAGGTAAAAAAATAGTGCTTTATGTTTTTAAATTAGAAAAATTCCCGAATAGAAATGTATGAATATATGCTTTCATGAACATTAAAAAAAATAAATATATTTTATTAGATCAGGAAAAAAATTTACGAAACAAATTTGGCCGAAACACCATTTGGAATTTACCAATATAATTATATAATTCCAAGGACGAGATAGTATTGGTGAAAACGAAGAATTTAAATTCTTCATTCCAAAAACAATAAATAATGACAGACTTAGACACATATTTGAAATTATATTTCCTAAAAGGATATCTTACTACTGAAAGAAGCACAGAGTTTATAAGAGAGAAATTCATGAGCGTTTAGCACCATATCCATATTTTTAAAGATTTTTCAATTAAAAGCAAACAGTGAAGAATAACAATTGTTTACTCTATTAAAATCTCTTCAGAATATCAATATTGCTTTCAATATTGAAAGGTTGGGGAAGTAGTGTAACGTGCAATTTATAAACATGAGCATAGATTTTCGTTTGCTCACGCAAATTTTAGATTAAAATATGAAAGAAATCATAAGGTCTCTCTGAAGAAACGATCAAAAACTCGTCATGCTGATCCAGGATAGCAACTAATTTCACCTGTTTGATGAAAAGCTTAAAATTCTGATATACTTTTGGTTGTATACTACAGCTCAAGCAGTTGTATTTGTTCCATTTTAAAAAAAGTTCCATATTTAAATAGGTAGCTTAGATAATTCCATATTTTAGGAAAATGCTTTTGTATTTAGGGATATTCACTTCAAGTGAAATTATGTTATTGAAAGGTAATTTTCGGAATTATTAAAGATGATACAAAAATAATATTTGTGAGGTAACAATTTCAGAAGCTATTTCTGAAAAAAGTAGAATATTTGCTTATAATTAATATTCTAAACAAAATTTCAAAGAAGCTCCAGGATATACATTTCGATCCTCAAAGGTGTTGCAATGCCAAATTTTGTTTTATTTCCACCTGTTGGTTTGTAAAGGGCCAACAGACACAGATACATACACGCAAGCAGTCATTAACTTTTATTATTAGGAGAGATTGTTTAAACTTTCGGAAAGGATTATACTTAAACATTTGAAGCAAAATCTCAGAAGTAAAAAATATTCTGCTACATGATTGACTGCATGTGTTCATTTATATTGCGGTTACACTTTACAGACGTAAAAATCTGGATGTAGCAGAATCTGTTCTTTGCTATAAAATGATATTAGTTTTATTAAGAGTAACTATTTCAATTTTAAGCCATAATCCATAGCTAGAATTATCTAACTAACAGAAATAAACACAGCATTCATTCGGCACATCATGCATTCTAAACAATGAACCATAATATATTCTCAGTTAATGACATTGTATGGTTAACATTTTTTCTTTCTTTAAATGGTAAAGGATTGGAGAACTCTATTCAATGGTGTCCAAGGTACTGTGCAAAACGAAATCCAAGAACAGGGCTATAGATTTGCAGCTCAAAGTAAAAATTTAATCAAAGCAGTACAAAACATAAAAAATCCAGGAATTAATACAGAGGAAGAAAGTGATGAGGCCAGTTTGATCGAAATGACATCAGGAATATGCCCTTTAAGGGAAAAAGACACAGGGAAAAATGTTGAAGCTAACATTTTAATCTAGAAAGCGCAAAGAGAGCCCGATACTTAGTCGACCAATTTAAACTATTGGATTGGCAAGGAACTAATTTCGGTTTTCCCTAACAGATAGCATTATGTTTGTTTTTGAAAGACTTATGGAAGTAATTTGATTTTGTCATATTTAGCTTAATGCTAGGATCTGAATGTGCGTAATTTGAATTGCAGCTCTTTGTTTTGGAGCGTTTTAAAGCGACGGAGTTTAAAAGAGAACATTTTCGACATATTTTACTTTTCTGTAAAGGTAAGAAATCTGCTGATGCTCGCAAATATATATGTGAAGTTCATAATGTTGATTGCTTAACAGAACGCACGCGCTAGAGTTGGTTTAAATAATTCTGTTTAAGACATTTCTCTCTCAAAGATGACCGACGTTCTAGTTGGCCAACTGAAGTTTCTGATGACCAAATCAAAACTATAATTGAATCCGATAGCTATATAACAGTGCGAAAGATTTCAGAGAGATTAAAAGAATCGCACACAGCCTTTGAAATAATTTAAAACGCCTTCAGTTCATTAAGAAGCTCGATATTTGGGTTCCACATGAATTAAAAAAGAGATTCACTTAACCCAATGAATCAATGTTTACGAAATTCATTTCAAATGCAACGAAATCTATCCTTTTTTGAAGAGAATTATCACTGGGTATGAAAAAGATAATAATCTACAATAATATCAATCTAAAACAATGGTGTTGCAAGCGTGATGAACCTACAACCACATCAAAAGCTGAAATACACAAAAAATACCATGGTGACAATTTGGTGGGATTATAAAGGTATTGTGTATTTTTTGAGCTCTTCGAAGGAATCTAACGATAAATTCAGATGCTTACTGTCAAAACTAAGCAAACTGGTGAAAGTAATTAAAGAGTCAAACCTTTAAAAGACATCCATAGTAAAAGGCGTGACTGAAAATTTGAAAAATTGATATTCTTCAAATCGTTTGCAAGCAGGCACATAGTTTTATTTTCTTTTGATAGAAGCAAGTTAAAGACTGGCATGCTACTCAGATTAGTCAAAAATACTTTTTGAACGTGAAAGTTGCTCAGCGACTTGTGATTTTAAAAAAATTTAATATAAAAAATATTTAAAACTTTTCTATCAATAAAGTAATCCCAGGATGTATTACTGGAATGTAATTAATTCATCTGAGATTAATATATCAATTGATGAAACAAATAATATCAATATCTCAGAAACTACCTCAGTGATAATCGTAACTTTAAAGGCAATTGATTCATGATAAAAACTGCTTTAATAAATCCGGATGGAAAAAATATTTAGTAAAGTAAATGCATCAAAACAATTAACAAAATTTTAAAATAATAAAAACAATATAAAATTTATAAAAAAGTACATAAAAACAACGAAAAAATGCTCAGGTTTTTAGTTAGTGTATCCCTCACTAGATGGAGATAGGTGCACGCAGATATAAACAAAGTTTATTTTGTTAAGCGTCGTTTCATTCCACAACCAAGAGAGGTAAGATATTTAATAACTTTTTTAGACTATGTTTAAAAGATTGTTTTGAATTTCTTCTTTGTGGTTAAATGTTTTCTTCTTTATTTTGTTTCCAATTTTTCCGGAATAGGTTCAGGCCTCGAAGGAAAATTTTAATTTCGACCTTAAAGTCGTTTTCCTCGACAGAAAACCTATTCTAATTTTGAATCTGCATGGATGGAGGCTTCTGATGAAATCATACATCGGATTCTTCTTCCTCCTTGTTCTTTTCCATTCAATAATTTTTGTTAATATTATTGTATTTTTACCTCTATCACAGTTAAAAGTTTCCTTATTTTGCTTTAATATCTTAATAAATTTGGGTAATTTTGAATTGCATAACAAGAATATGATATTAAACAGGACAGTCGTATCAAATGTAGTAATAATTTAGTAATGACAGTTATAAATTGACTAAATTTTAATGAAAATGTTATTTAAAAATTGATTAAATTAATTAATCAAACATTAATAAGAATTCTTAGTATTATATATAAAGGCGCATATGCTGCTATTTATAATATAATACAGATACAAATAATAGATATACTAAACAAAAATTAAAAAAGAAAAAAGTATAGATAAGAAACAGCAGATTTAAACATAAACGATGACAATTAATAATTTAGTAAGTTATATATTGGAATAAAGCAGGCAAGTACAGACAGCGAAACTATCGGTCACTTGAAATATAATTTTGTAGAAGAAGAAAAAGGGTTACTAAAAGGACAATTACAAACCCTAAATATATTTTATTATTGCCGGAATTTCTAGCACAAGTTCCATAAATACCCTAAAACCTTCCAAATTACAAACAAGAGGGTGATAATTCCGAGAGATAGGTTTCTAAGTTACAGGTGAAAAAATGAATCATAATTACGTTAAATTAAAAGAAGAGTGTAATTTCCTTTTCTCATTCCGAGCAATCAGTACCAAGAAATGCCTTTTTTTATCTAAAGATTACAAAACTTTTCTATCTATAGATTAATACCTTGATGTATCACTGGAAAATAATTGGTTCAGAAAACAACTCTGTGAAACCCTGCGATTTATAAAAATAATTATTAACAGGAATATCATAGTAATAAATATAATCTCATAGGTAATGATTAATTACAAATTGCATGAATAAATTTGGCTAAGATTGATGCAACAAATTTGAATTACCTGAAAAGACCTTGACATTACATGGAACACTCTCAGCAAATTATGGAATGTTTTAATAAATTAAATGTTGAAACAGAAGAATATAGACTGCGAAACAACTGACCAATGAAACATAATTTAATAAGAGAAAAGTAATGAAAACTGAAAGGACAATAAGGAAACATAACTAATTTATTAATAAAGAAATCTCCAGCATCAACTCCGTAAAGCACTAAAACTTTGGTCATCGCAAAAAAACGGGTGATATTTCTGACAGCAAGGTTTCTGATTTGCACGAAGAAGGCAACCATAATTATATTATTTCGAAAGATGACAAACATTTCTTTCAGTCACTTCTTACACCTAGAACAAAAAATGAAAAATACGCTCTAAAATATTCAGTTTAATAAAGACTAATCTGCACAGCTAGTCTTTATTCTTTTGGGATGATTTTTGCACTCTTTGGATTAGAATACAAAGCGAGAACTTTAACCGACAGGTTAGTTTTTTTTTCTTTTTCGTCTTCCTCGAAAAAGGATTAATTAAGTTTTTTTCTAAATTAAGTACATGTTTTCTGACCGTGAAACTTAATAAATTAATCTATTGAAATCATTGCACCTTGCTTTCTAAGTTGACTAATTATTTACCACTTTTTTCCCTAATTCAACAGGAGCTGATCACTTGGTGAGTGAAATTCGAGGTTTTTTTTCATCTATGTCCTCTTTCATTTTATTCCAGGAAGAAAAAAAAATATTAAATTCCTTTTGTCCTTTTCCTTTAAATTGAATACGGAATCCTTCTTTTGTTGGCTATTTTAACTTACTTTCAGTTGCAGAAGAAGAAGCAATAAGATTTTCACCTCACGTCGCAGCGTTAATGAAGTTGGAAAATTTTAAGTCCTTTTATTCTGAAATTAAGGTTCAGGAGTAATTTCAGGTCCACCTGTATCGGATGTGACAGGAGTCCTCTGACGAAAGCTGCATTGAATTTTTAAAGAGTGTGTCAAAATCGCGTGAATATTGCGAAATATCAATCGCTCCTTGCGAATTGATATTTGTAGTAGCGAGTTTGAGGGACGATTACATTAGGAATTGACATAATTTAACGTTACTTACTTACCCCTTTTGGACTCGACTTTTGCATGATTAAAATTAAACTATGAAAAGTAGTTTAATTTAATGTTGATATGCTAAAAGAAGTATACTAAAAGTTTAAAGTTTCTCATTTTTCCCATTTCCTGGAAATCTCCAGGGACAATATGCCCCAATAGTACAGTCGACTGGGAGTATTCCAGTAAAACTTCTTTAAAACTCTCTTTCTTACCATAATATTAGCATGTCATAGAAACAACTTCACAGCTTCTTAACAATAATGTACTTATTGTAAAATTTAAAAAAACAGACCAATTAAAACTAGAGTAATTTGCGTGCTCAAAAACATAAGTCCGCCATTTTCAATATTTGAAAATGTTTCCAAGCTTCTTTAATCATTATTTTATTCCTTAATTTCTTAAGAACACTGAAAACATAAAAATCCATGTAAAAGTTGGGTTTATTTACCAACAGGGAATGAAACCTCTCCGGGACGTATATAACCTTTAACGCCGAAAGGAATAAATACCTGTCTTTGGATATGTTAAGGTTGGAATAAACCTACAGAATATGAAAGATATTAGTCTGTATTCTTACGTTATATTTAACATTTTATATTAATTATCTGCCTATTATTACCTATATTTTCAAATTCTAAACTGGGAAGAATAGACATGTTGGAACATGCAATATTTTTGGACATGTTGCATTCAACTTAGAATAGACCTACAGAATTTCAATGATATTATTCCTTATTTTCAGTTATTAGTTAGCATTTTGTATTAATTAGCCTATCTCAATTAATAGATTTTCGGATTCTAAATTGAGAACTTTCAATTTCTAGTTATGTCCAACTATTGAGCAAATTTTCTGATAGAACTTTGAAACCTCCTGTTTCTAAACCTGCTAAAACTTTGTGTAGTTTCTTCCTCAACAAAATATGTCTTTAATGACAGTTTTAGTTACATTTTTGTTTCAGCAAGATAATTTATTTTCATCTTCAGTTTGATTCCCTTTAACAGTTCTCATTAACTTTCAAAAGCACCCTGTTTTATTTTTCTAACCTATCTTAAATTTTTTATTGTTGACTTTTGTATATCCAGAATAATATTGTTGAATTCTCAGCACTTCTGATAACACAGTTGTAATAAGTCTGTGTTTATGGGAAGGCATGCACATTTGAAACAAAGACTTACTTTTAGGATAAATCTTCTTCTTTCTGATGGAAGGATCCATTTAAAACAAAATTAATAAAAGATTTAATCTTTGCCAAAATAATTCGTTCTCTCCTTTACTTTTTCTTATGGATGAGTTTTCTGGTTTGTTTACATGCCTGTAATACGTATTTCCTGTTTAATGCATGTAAACCATCAACCATCTTTATCTCTTGACATGATAATATTTATAGGCTGGCTAAGTTGCATGATGCAATAATTGTTCGAAACCTTCTACAGGGCAGACTGTTGGACTTGGAGCTACCAAATTTGGTATGAAGTTACTTCTTGGATCGCAGGTGCTCGCTAAGAAAATGCTTTTTTTAAATTTTTAGTCAGATTTTTAATTAACTAAAAATTAACTGATATTTTATCTTTTTCAACAATAACATCGGAGCATATTATTGCACCAAAACAATTTTCACACCAATTTAAAATTTAAAAAATTAGCATTTCAGTAATACTAACTTTATTTCAGTGTGATTTGTTCGTCAATTTCAATAATTTTTTTAAAATCAATTTTAAGAACAAATTTTTACAATTCCTTTCCGTTAAATAGCATGTGCGTACAACAAAATAGCATAATTGGGAATAATAAGTGAGAAAATTTTAATTGCTCTGGCGCGACCAAGCAAAAATAAATATTTGAGTTTTCAGTTTATCATTAACTAGTGTTTTAACATATTAAAAAACACAGCATGTTTTGACGTAGACCTACGTCTCTCCATAGCGGTCTAATGGTGTGTCGGGAAAGGAAAAAATTATGACGCTTTTCGTGGTATTTTTAAACGCTTATAGCTCCGCAACCAAATAACACAGAGAGTTGGTTTTAGTTTCATTTAACAAAGAAAGATGGACATTGAAGATTGGAAAAGGAATTTTAGAATTTGCAATTATGGTTTAGTCACAGTCGCGTTGTAAAGTTGGTGGAAATAACGAAAAATTTTGATGACGTCACAGCGACCGATGAGAGCGCACGCAGAGTAAGGCAATTCATTCATCAATCGCGCGAAATATTACTCAAGAATTGTTGAATTACGTCGAATTTCGTGCTAAACTTAAACGCTTATAACTCCGCAACCAAATAACATAGAGAGTTGGTTTTAGTTTCATTTAACAAAGAAAGGTAGAAATTGAAGATTGCAAAAATAATTTTAGAAGTTGTATTACAGTGTAGTCACAGTCGAGTTTTAAAGTTGGTGAAAATCATGAAGAATTCCACATAGATGGAGTCACATAGTCACACTAGACTAATAGTCACTATAGACTATAGAGTTAATAGTCACATAGAGCTACTTTAGTCACAGTTGAGTAAGGTAAGTATGTCTACGCTCCTCAATCCCAGCGGCCGTTTCGCAGAGACAGCCTCCCGTCGAATTATTTTTAACATGATTGTGGCGCACCGTGCTACGTCATCTTACTCTGATGTATATTAGCCAATATCCGCCTCCGGACATTTGGAATTCCTTTTGTCTAGTGGTTAGGGTCTTTGGCTCGGAACCGAAAGGTCCCCGTTTCTATCCCGCCGCCAAAGTGGTGACTCGCGGACGAAGAACACGTAACAACAACTTCAGTCCCACTAATAGATGGCAGCACCAAAAATCAGGTCATTTCCATCTTCTGCTACATTCACCAGATGGCAGCTCGACAACTCCTACAGCAACGCAGCTCTCCCAATTCAAAGCCTGTGACACATTTCACAGCACAAAGTCTATGACACATTTCATAGCACAAAGCCTGTGACGCATTTCACAGCACGCAAAGTCTGTGACCATTTCATAGCACAAAGTCTGAAAGAGCCTGCGCACCATCAATCTGGGCAGCAATCTGCGCATATGCACGCAGCACATCGCTTCCTTGATATTCAGATAATATCAAACAAGCTGGGGGTTGCTCCTGTGGCGCACCGTTCTACGTCATCTTGCTTTGATGTATATTATCAATATCCGCCTCCGGACATTGGGAATTCCTTTTGTCGAGTGGTTAGGATCTTCGGCTCGGAACCGAAAGGTCCCCAGTTCTATCCCGCCGCCAAATGATAATGATTTTAAGCTGTCATTCTTTCTGTAAATTGCATGATGTAAAAATCGTTACATATAGAATGCAACGGCTGATGCAGTCCAGCGAAGCAAAGACAAGACAAACGAATCAAGTCTAAGACAATGTTTCGAATTGAAGTTCGAATCTCCTTCAATTTTTTTAGAAGCATCAGTTATTATAATCTTCTCTGGAATCGAGTCTCGAAGCCGAGACTCAGCCTAATGCCACCGAGGCCTGATTCTTGTTTAATGAAAAACGTGAATCGTAAGAAACACTTCTTTCTGAATTGAAATGTCTGGCTTCTCATGGCTCAGGCTGGTCTACAATCGTTTTTTTTAAACTTCAATTCTATTAAATGCAGTCGACTCGTATTAAGATTCATACCCTTATGGTCGGCATGGGATATAAAAATTTAAATTTAGGCGCTAAATAAGTGATTTGTACTAGGCATTACGTCTCAAATCATGTCATCACAAAGGAATTACTCCTGCCAGCCTTAGCATGCGGATCAAACTTGAATGACCCGGACCACCGCGGTAATTGATCGGGCCCTGTGGTCCCGATTGCAAGGGACTAATGCGACGGCCTCTCACATAGAGGTAGGGTCCGTCATCGGAAGGGGTAATTCAACCCCACCATTACTGTATACCACCGGGAAGAAAGATTCTACTTACTTATACGGCAGTTCAGATCTCCGTATTCCAGGTGCCCCCTATGTGGGAATCAAATTCGTTATGTAAAAATATACATAAAAACTTTTCTTAAGAAATTCAACCTTATTTCTACAAGCCACTGGGAGCGTTTTGGTTGGTTTTTCTCATCTTAATAAAGATACAATGAATATTATTATAATATTACTTTAAGTTTCCCTTATTTTTAAATATATACTTATGGCACAACACCTACTATAGCAGATTAATGTGTAGTAATTGACTTTTCCTTTCAATATTCGTGCAGATTGTTATTTGTAGACATTAATTTCCATTTAAATATTACGCAAAATTTTCTTTTTGTTTCATTTTCTATTCTATTTATTGAAGTTCTTTTATTTTAATTTTTCATTTAACCTAATAGTCATAAGTTTCTGTACATGTCAGTTCCATACCAAAAAACAAGATTTTATTTACCTAATTTAATTTTAGTTTTCAGGTTCTTAAGAATCTTTGATCGTGACCTTCGATGTTTAAATTATTGTTCAATCTTTAGAATAAAACTAGGTAGCATTCGAGATAAAAACATAGCAATGAATAAATCTTATTATCCCTCCATAACCAATGAAGATTTATCCTATTAGCTCGGCTGATGTCAGAGTTACAAAATATTTAAAAAAAACATGAAATTGAAACAGCAACAGAATAAAGTTGAAAACACGTTATTATTCGATTATGTAAAGCGATTGCTTTAGAATAACCGCAAGGAATAAATTCCAACGAAAAGACGATAACTGATTATGTAGATTTCTCATGCAGAATTTTTCTGTTGCTTATCGCAATGAAATTTATTTTGAAGTTGAATTTAGTGCTTTGAGTGATTAGTCTTAAATTCCATTCTTGAGATTAAACATATTGATTAATTCTGCAATGGAGACGTTACTATATGACTTTTCAATAGAAACATAGAATTAATTTATTCCTGCTCTAAGATTGCTTCTTTTTGAAACAGTCGGTGTATTTTAAGAACCAGTAACATTTATTATTTGTTAAAATACAAATTTTATACAAGGTGCAATGCTATCTTTACCGGGGCTTTATTTTCGCAACCATCGGTTGTAAACATATGCTTCCAACCACAAAAACCTTTCAAATGAAATAAAAATTCATGTTACTGTAAATTTCTAAACTAAAAAAAATAAATTTATAAAAGTTACAAAATTTAACTTTTTATACGGTCCCTCGTTCCCTATAGTTATATTCAGTAAAAGTTTGCATGTATCTAAACGGATATAACACACGAAGTGTTTCTTTTGTAGGAAAAAAAATTGATAGAGATATTTCATTTTAAAATTCATTAAAATTTCGTCAGATTAGGTAGAATCGATGACCGAATTTTACGATGAAATATATCTGTCAATTTTTGTCCTACAGAAGTCAAATTTTTTGTGTTATATCTGTTTGGATACGTTCAAACTTTTGCTGAAGATGAATATAGGGAACGAGAAACCTATAAAAAGTAAGATTTCGTAATTATTATAAAATTATGTTTTTTTTACTTTCAAAAATACCATAACATGAATGTTTGCCACATTTGAAAGTTCTTTGTAACTGGAAGAGTATATGTCTATGACAAAAGGTTGCGAAAATAAACGGCAGGGTAAAGATAGCAAGTTGACACAACAATAGACAGAAAAAAAATTGAACACATTGCAGAAGGAAGCTTAAAGTTTTGCTGGGTATAATTGTTCTATGTGATTTTCGTTTGGTCACACGGGCAATATCCATGCGATAATCTATTTCACTACCAAGTGAAGCATTCTGTATGCATACTTTCACGTCGTTCACTGCTTCACGCAAATGAGTCGCAGAGTCTACGTCTCATTCACCCAACAAAATAAACATTCAAGAATTAATTTCAGAAGATTTGAATAGCCACATGCATAACATTTATACTGTTATCAAGCGCATATTTGGCTGCGAACATACTTTACAGCGTCTGACGTGAAATGGACTACAATATCGATGTTCCCGTGTCACCAAGAAAGCCACATAGAAGAATTATTACGTACGCAAACAAAAAGCTTCCTTCTGTATTGTGTTTTTCTTCCTATCGTTGTTAACAAGAAATATATAGCCATTTATAATCGGTGCAATTGTTTTGAAAAGCATTGTATTTTCAAAAACATACGTAGGCAAGTTAGAAGATTGAAAATAAATTTATTTTTTAACACGTGGTTGAAATACAGTGGCAAAATACATTTTAATGCAATTATGAAGTAGTACACAGCTTTGAAATTTTTTGTCCGTCTTCAGAAAGTTGCCACGGAAACATGAATTTTCGCAGGAAGCACATGCTCATGATCTTCTGTCACAATAAACAGAATTTGGGATGTCCAAGAAATTTCAAGATGGCCGTTTTGATATTACAAATCTGAGGAGGTCCTCCAGACAACTAAAACCAATCAAAATAATACAACATATCACAATTTAGATTGTG
>BGPR01043405.1:0-12952 GCA_013235015.1 Araneus ventricosus
TTTTCATTTTAAGCCGAGTTAGAGTTTTTACTTTCTCGTACACGAAGTATACAAAGAGAAAATTGTAATCGTCAAAAAATTCGAACTCGAGATTTTGACGAATCTCCATGTTTTAGACCTCCCTGAGTCCGAAAAACACAATTTTGGAATTATGTCTGTCTGTGTGTCTGTGAACACGGTAACTCGAAAACTATTAGAGCTACAGGGATGAAATTTAGTATGTGGTCTTTAAACATAAGTTTTAGGTTTCTGTCAAATTTTGGACAAAATCCGTCCACGGGAAGTCTGTCTGTCCGCGGTCATGTGAACACTATAACTGAAAAACTTGAATAGCTAGATGAATAAAATTTGGTACACAGTTTTATCATCATGAATGCAGGTCCGTATAAAATTTTGGGCCAAATCCGTCAAAGGGTTGACTGTCTGTCGGTCTGTATAATCGCGTACTTGTAAAAATTACATCTCCTAAACCCTTTGGCTTAGATAAATAAAAATTGGTATGACGTTTGCTAATATTAATTATAGGTCTGTGCCCAAATTTCGTTTGAATCGGTAACGAAAAAGGCGTTCAAATTGCATAATTAATTTTTCTAATCCGATTCTCCATACGCATGCGTACTGGTAGCAATCTCTGTGCACGCGGACGGATTACATCACTTTTCCCCTGTTTTACTTGCGTACTGGAAGCAATCTCTGCGCATGCGCAAGCTAACGAACGAGGTCTTCTCCTGTTTTCTCCTCTGCACACGGAGCTTGTGCATTGGCTACAGTTTGATAGAAAATAAATATTGCTAACTTTTAATACATACGCATTTCTTTCAATATGATTTTTCACCTAAATATTTTACTATCACTATAATCTACAATGAAAAAGCTTCTGATAGTCATTGAATTCTGGGTTACAGTAGGTTCGATTTTTTTATCCACGCAGGGGGAAGGGAAATGACAAATGTTTGAGAAGTATACGAGAAAGTTTAGGGGAGGTCACTCCCGCTGGTTTTATTTGAATTAAATCCTAAAATTTTTAAAATTAGATTATTATTGTTATACATTTTGTAAAAAAAAAAATAACGGGGAGGTGTAGTTTGCTTACGTAATTATAAGAGGGGGGTTTGCGATTTGCTTATTTTTGCTGACAAGGGGGGAGGGGGTCAAAAAATACCAAAAAATGCTTACGTAATATTTGAACGGCCCCTTTAATTCATTATTTACAGTTTTTTTTTATCGAAATGTAATGGCATATTGAGTTTCAGGGGCATTAAAGTTTTTTTTTACCCGATTGAAACGAAAATTGGACAATTAGGGTTAAAAGACCACATACCAAATTTCATTTATCTAAGTCGTTGCGTTTAGGAATTATCGTGTTCACAAGCATGCTATTACAGAAACCAACAGACAGTTAACGCGTCGAGGGATTTCGTCCAAAATTTAATACGGACATACATTCCTAATTTTTAAAACTGTGTACCAAATTTTATCTATCTAGCTGTTTAAGTTCTGAAATTATCGTGTTGATATGAACCCTAACCTACAAATTCTCCTTGGACGGACTTTATCCAAAAATTGATTGAAATATACTAATTTTGTATTAAGTCCATATAAAAGATTCCTTCTTTCTAACTCTAACCGTTGTTGAGTTATTGTGTTCACAAACATAATTCCAAAATTGTGTTTTTCGGACTCGGGGAGGTCTAAAAACTGGAGATTCGTCAAAATCTCGTGTTGAAAAATTTTCGATCAACGATTATAATTCTTTCTCTTTGTATACTTCGTTTACTAGAATGTAAAAAAGATCAAACTTTTTTTTCCTATCAATTTTACGAAAATGCGCTAGCTACGAAGTAAAATATTATTGAATTTTTTTTTCTACAGACAATTTTTTGCAAACTTCGCAAAATCAAAGAATAAGGAGAAAAATTTAACACCTATTCGAAATTAATCAGGTGCCTTTTCACAATTTATAAATGTCTTGGACGTTATCGGTGTGATATTCAAAAACATTTTTGGGCCTTTTCATACCAAATATAAAGGAAATTTAACTAACATAAAACTGACACTTTACTGTTTTTCTTAAAAAATAAAATTATAGATCTAATTCAAATATATCATACAGCTTGGAAAATAAATAAGAGTCTCATTATTATCCATTAAAGTTCAGAATGAAAATAAAAACCTGTATATAAATCAGAATTTTATTTAAAAAAATTATACTTTACAAATCACAGCACACACACAAGATATTGTGATAAAACACACTGTCTAGCATGTGACGGTGGAGTTTGGAAATAATTCAATGCCTGAGACTACTATTATTATTAGAAGTACTGTCTTCAAACTCGTTAATAACGTGTCGGGATGCATTATAGGTTTGTAACACATATTAGTGGATTCTTGTCTCATAGCATCTATTAAAATTCAGCTCGCAATTGGCATAAGAGCTACCAAAAGCAATGTAATTCAGGCATTTAGATTTGATCACTTAATGAAGAATGCATATTAGCAAAACTATAACGCTCAAGGAACTAGTGCATAAATACAGTATCATTGAAGTAAGCATTGATATTTTCTTAGAAATGGTTTTGTGTTCTTACATTTTAAAAAAGAAATAAACATTTTCACTGACTATTGAAATAAACTTAAACTGCAGATGTTATCAGACTCTTAATAAGATAACTAAAAGTCTGTTAAGATCACTCTAACAAAAATACAATATTTTAAAACATAAAAAATAAAATTTTCATCCCTTTTCTTTAACATTTGTTTCAATGTTTGTTCAGAGTGAGCAAAAAATAAATTGAATAATAATTATTTGAAAAAATAATTGTTTTTTTTCGGAATTTATTTCATTTTGATGAATTTAAAAGAAATTCTAAGTAGTGTAATATAGAAAACTCATCTAGAAAAAAAACTGCTATAGTTTTAAAAAATCACACCTAAACCTTAGCTATTTTTTTTTCAATTCAATGTTATATAACGAAATAAACAACCCCCCTCTTTTCTTATCACCCCAGGCTTCTCAAATTTTTCTATGCTTCAATGGGATATTGAAAGAGATTGGGCAACAAAATCTATTTTACTTAACAATTCGATTAAAACATTGATGCATTGAAATAAAATCTTATATAACATAAGTGTATTACGAGAAAACACTTGAAACATAATACAATTTCAATCCAGGCTGACAAACATTAAACCGGACTTATACAGAATCCAAATTCGGACACACACAACTAGAAAAAAAAATCCAAAACTGACCTTCTTTCTGAAAGAAGACCTCAATGCAGATAGCGTTAAAATGCCCCAAGCTATAGGGGTGTGGGGTCTTGGATCCTGTGGTATCTCTAATTTGCAGTAAGTACATTCTTATCAGCACTCATTGTGTCGACCGCTACCCTACCCAGCTAATCAATCAAAATGTCAAACCACGGAAGGGGGAAGAAATTCGGAAAATTACGTTCATCTCGCTTTAGAGACAGTTCACAAGAGACGTATATTTCAGTGCTGACCGCTTTCGGCGTATCTCTGACCACACGTTGAAATGCGTGTTATCCGCTTATGGGATAGTCCAAGGTCGACGTAGAAATACGTGTGAAACGCTCAGAGGGTTAAATATTACTGTGAAATCTATATTAATTGAATAACTTGCGCACTGAAAGTATAAATGACAGAACAGGATGCATGAATGCAATCTATTAATATAAGCGCATGTTTTGTCATCAGCACATACTTGAATTGCTAAGATTAATGCATACTAATGCTTCAGAATTAATAAAAAGCAGCCAGTTTTACAGGGGTGGCACCAGCACCCCCTGTCGGGGATGCTGTGTCCCCCCCTTCAGGTAAAATTTTTGTTCGCCGCTCACGCAACGAGCTATTCAGCTAGTAGATAAATAAAGATCTGGCGGAAATATGAGATGGTCAACATTGCGCCCCTCCCCTTGTACAGCAGGTCGTGGCTCCCTGTCTGGGAGACTCTATCTCCCCCATCGGGCAGATCATGGCCCTCGTCGGGCGAACTCTAACACCACTCTTGCAGTTTTATAAATGTTTATAGTCAGTTTCGGTGAATATAAAATGAGCATTAATAAGATAAACCTAAAGCTGAAAACAAGTTCTTTATATTAAACTTCAATTAGGTGTTGAAATTTCATTTAATTACTTATTATTTAAATTTTGAATAATTCTCGTAGGCATTCAAACAGATAATAATTGAGAAACCTCTACTATCCGCTCCCTCTATAGGCATCCTGTATATTAAGCCGATTGAATTGCAAACGCTTTAATCCGTATTTAAAAAGAAAAATAATCAAATAAGTTCGTGGTTTCACATGAAAAATAAATTATTTTTGCAGGATGGATTATTTAGCATTTTGTTCTCTTAATCAGAAATAAAAATAAACATCAAGAAACTCTGATTCTCGCATTACCAACGAAAAGAAACTAGGACATAACATTCACAGTATGTCATTGCCAATAAACATTGACATTAATTACTTATTATCATGAAAAGTATTAAAGTAAGCGGCCTGATAAATATGCGAAGATTCATTTTATCACCCAACATTATGATTTTAGACAATACCCCTAACATCTATTGTACATAAAATCCTAACGTTGATTTACGTTTCATCTTTCTTTATAACTCCACGTATATGGAGTGACAATACCACACTTTTCCACAAGCCCATCATATTAAGCAATCTGGTAAGCGCAAAATTAAACTTCTACATGGGGCACGTATAGAGTATTCAATACACAAGCATCTCTTGGAGTTTCCGCAGATAACTTTCCCATTCCAGAAATCTGAATGAAGACTCATAAAGGAGATTTATTTCCGATGTAATGCAGAAGCACGTACAAAAGTAATAGCGCGTCTGAGCATTTGCCATGATTTCTCTCTGTCCATTGCCTTCCTTCTACCAAAGTTCACAATTGCTCTTTGGAGAAGCATAACACTAAATGACTTTGTTTTTGAATTCCAAATAGCTGGTAGTTTGGATCGGAACTGCGGTGAATTCTTAATATTTTCGGATTAGTAGGTGCGACTTCCAATATCTCGAGAAAATTTCGTTGATTTCGGAATTTTGCTTTGGTTTCTGACTTTCCAAACTGGGGATTGTGTGTTACTGAACTAACATAAATGATGCCTGCAGTTTTTCCATTACTTCGATTTAAAACTTTATGGTGTATGAATATTATAACGCTTTCTTCGGAAGAAATTTTCATTTCGTTAGAATTTTATGAGAATTGTTTTATCCTATTTCTCAATTTCTATGAATAAATGTTTACAAGATTGCTTTTTTTCAGAAAATGCTTTTTAAATAAAATGTCATACGTAATATACTTGAAGCTTAAACTAATTATTTTGAACTTTCAGCCGTCAGGTTAGAAAACTTAGCTTTTAAAGGAAATGAATCGATTTTCTTTTTTATTTAATTATTAGCAAACCAAATGTTAAGGTTGCTACTTTGAATCGATGCGGTGGTCAATAGGCTAACTTGGTTATCCTTATGTCTATAGCACTAGGGCAATAACACTAGACAACAAAAAAAAATTTTTTTCATGTTGCTTGAGAAAGAAAGGGTTATACCTATTTATTTTTGCGCCCTGATTTCAAATCTGTTAACCGTTTTTTTCAATCACCCATAGTTTTTGAGCAACGTAGTAACTCTTATTTTATACATCAGGAAATCATATTCAGCTTGCAATATTTACATAGGCTTATTAAAATGTTACAAACCTTCACTTTCTTGTGTACTTGGCCTGTCGACTGTGCTTAGCTTGAGGAATATCCATTTTCAATGTCCAACAATAGTCGGCTAACATTTCGGGATTCCATTTCCCTTGGTAACGAGCTCCCATATTCGAGATATCCTGATGGAACCGTTCACCATGCTCGTCTCTTACTGATCCAAGGTTTTCAGGGAAGAATTCTAAGTGGGAGTGCAAGAAATGGATTTTCAATGACATGTTTCATCCCATGGTTTTGTAGGCCTTTAAGCAAGTTATTGCCGATTTGCCTTAGTTTTCCGCTTTGTGATTTCCGCGGAAGTTTTTTGCTAACTCTTTAAACGATGTTCATGCTGCGGCTTCCTTCTTTGTCAATTTACTCTCAAACACCAGTTCTTTCATTAGTTGTCTAATTTGAGGCCCAACAAATATGCCTTCCTTAATTTTTGCTTCACTCACTTTTAAAAACTTCAGACGTAAGTTCTGAAATCCACTTCCTCCACAGTCCATCGCTTTAACAAAATTCATCAAACCTAATTTGATGTGCAATGGAGGCAAGAGAATTTTTCTGAGGCAACTAGTGGTTCATTCTCTTCATTCTTCACACCCGGTATGAGGAACTGTCGCTTGGGCCACAACTTCTTGATGTAGTGCTTTTTTCTGTCCCTTCTGTCCCACTGGCACAGAAAGCAACAAAATTTGGTGTAGCCTGCTTGCAATCCAACTAAGACGGCGATCACTTTCAAGTCGGCGCAGATATGCCAAGAATGCTTGCTTTACTCAATACTGGACTACATATGCTTCAAGGTTTCGTACGTCTCTTTCATACGAACAGCATATACTAGAGGAAACAAAGGGTGCTTGTTACCATTGTGTAACAGAACTGCTTTCAAGCTGACCTTTGAAGAGTCTATAAACAAACGCCATTCTTGAAGGTTATGTTGTAGTCCTAGTGCCTTAAACAACGAGTCAACATCATTACAAAATATCATATCACCATCTTGGCAAAAGCTTTCACGTGCTGCCAAACCGAAACATCTGTCCTTACAAAGTGGCCCATGCATTGAATCGTATTTGCGTTGCAGGATTCTCGATCCAAAAACACCTGTTATGATTTTTGACATACAGCCTTTCCTTTATGAAAATTATATTTGTAAGAGCATTTCAAATCCAAACATTATCTTCTTGGCCGGCAATTAATTTTTTCAGAAAGTATTTTTGACACAAGATCCGACATATTTCAATGACATTTTCTATTTACATGTAAGCAATTACGAATAGTGTTGCTGAAAAACAGTATGTTATAGAGGTTTTTCGAGATAATATTCGGGTTCAGTGACCATAAGAACACCATTATCAGTTAAAATCTCAAAGGCAACAAAAAAATATCCTGGCTACGACATTCATTCAAATATAAGAAAGGAGAGGACAGAGGTTTTGGTTCAAGTTCATGTTGCATAAAATTGGAGGGTGACAGACAAATTCTGATCGGTTTTTCGAATTCAGAGCGTGAAATTACATAAGAATTAGCTAAAATCATACGGGCAACAAAATGGTTGTTGTCCTGTGTAATTTACTTAAGTTACTGCAGCAAAGAGTAGCTACTGCATCTCGTTCGGCAAGATAACTTAGAAGGTACAAACCACCTTTGACAGGTATGCATGTATATATTGGCTCGTGCAGGTATGAGGAAGCATCACGCAACACTGAAGAAGCTAACTAACGATGACAATTATAACTTTAATAAACTTAACAAGATAGTAAGGTAAAAGTAAGGTGAATGATAATTGAATTAACATGTCGACAACAGGAACATAAATCATAGCAAGAGCAAAGAGAGAGAGATGACAGATGATTCTTAAGCCTGAATAGTACTCAGCTCTCCACTACGCATGAGTGAGGTAGACAGCACACCCAGGACGAAGCTGCTGCCACAATATCTTTGAAATATTAAGAACACTTCATCTATGGTTGTTTAAGAAAATATACATATAAAGACTAGCTATCTGCTTTTGAACTGAACATGAAAAACAGAAAAAAACCTTTGCGCCGCTCTGAGGGTTAAATGATTTCCACATTTGAAGGCGGGAAGCCTGTTTCACATGATTGTTTAATTTTGTGGTATGGTAGAAATTAATGACGAATACAGTTTAAAGGCAGTTCGGGAAGGGAAGCTGAATATTCACTTTACCGAATCTTTTTTTCTTTCCTAAAACGAACAAAGAATTCGCACCATTTCTAAAATGAAAGTTACATGCTGCAGCCAGCAAGGTCATTAATCACTTTACTACAATATTCTAAATTGATTCACAATAAATGAAGGGTATATTGATTGTTAATAAGAGAAAAGTATAATACCATACCTACTGGCGGTTGAGGAAGACGATAAAAATGGTCTTGGACATTCCTTCAAAACAAGGCAATTCTAACTTTTCTCATTTGGTGTTAATGTTTGAGATTTCCGAAACCAAAAAGTTAATTATAGAAGTTTAATATTTAATATGAATTTTTTTGCTAAAAGCGAAGGCGATGAATGCTAATAAGTAACAACCAAAACACTTCAGATTACTAACATAAGAATTTCCTCTGAAAAAGCTGAATTCTTATAAGTAAAAAGCTATTAGTAACCAAAGAATCGTTGCCATTTATATGAAAAGTATGTTTTATATTTAATTTCTGATTATTTGGAAGCATTAACGTAGACCATCTTACACATTTTCTTATCACTGTCTACTTTATTAATCATTATAGCATGCTCCTGACACTGAAGATACTCAGAGTAATACGGGAAAATATAGTATATTGCTACAAATTTTCATTTAATATGTAATTATTTCCAGTTCTTTTAAAATCTTAATTCCTTTCAAAATCTTTAAATTATATTTGCCACAGCTTTCTTTGTGTTTCTTACTCGCCAGTTACGATTAAATAGTAAACAACAGCGGCAGTAAAATTTTGTATAGATTAATAAATACTCATCTTTCTAATATTACTCCAAAAAATAAATATCCGAAAGTAGCAAAACATTGCATTGAAATGCCAGTCTGTCCATATTCCCACAAAATCCACTCGCACTAATGGATAACAGATTAACTATACGGATTAATCCGAGAAATCTCTACAGTCCATTCTGTACCATAATTCGGCGGATTACTTTCATTGCTCATCGGGGTACATTTCTCTCCAACAAATTCACTGGAAGCCTTGCTTTTTTCGCTGTGTCTAATTCGACGACGAAACTGATTTTGATAGCAAACTAGATCGCTGGATCGTCAGCAATAACATGGAAATACCTTCAACAAGGCAATTAAAACCGACTTAGAGAAACAGATAACTGCTTTTTCGAATTCTTTCTTTAGATGGGAATCTAAGGTTTGCCATTTAATGAACTCTGGATAGTTTTAGGTTAAGTTTTGTGTGTCTTGTACTCGTTTTATACTGAAATCTCCTCATTGGAAGGATAAAGTTTTAATTGTACTTTTCTGAATTCTTTATTTTGTAAAAATTATATCTGTATCTTAAATGTCGGGAAAATTGGGAGACCTTATTTTCTTATAGATAGTTAAGATACAAGCAATGTATCTAATGCATTACCGTGTTTTGCTTTGAAAAAATTCCAGTGATTCTAAGTTTTATTTTCATTATGAAATTATTATTAAAAATATATAATTTTAAAAATTCCATAGACAGCGATTTTAAATTTTATTTGCATTATTAAATTATTTTTAAATATAAACAAATATTTTAATGTTGTTGGTTTTGCATTTTTGAACAATAAAACTGATTTTATATAAATATTTCTATTTAAGAGAATCTCGGGAAGGGGAACTAGCTTTAATTCTTGTTTGTGAAAAAGTATGTTTTTTTTCGTGCGTGTTCATAGAACTAGAAGCAACGAAAAGTATTTACTAAAGGAAAACATTAGAAATACTCTTCATTATCTTTCCTCTTATGAAATATCTTAATTTAAAGACAATTTATTCATTTTTTTTTCAGAAAGATCTTACAGGTTGTGGAAGTACTATATATTACAAAACACCTGTAAACAAATTTTCTTGCTAAAGCGTTTTTTATCATTTTAGACTGTATTTTGGTGGAATTATCTTCAATTATAGTAAGAAAAAAAGACCCAAAAGCATAATATTTCAGGGAAATGTAAAGAACGACTGAAAGCAATTTAGTTTAGTTAGCCTAATACCCCACTCTGAAGCAACAGCGGTATTATTTTGGGACGGACCTCGTAGTTTTGAGTCATGGTAATATAACAAGCAAAACACCTTAGACATCACCGTCTTTCCAAATTTTCAAATCACCAAAATTGAAGGTTGTTTGAACCTCTAAAAATTTAAAGGAAATCAGTTATGTATATATATGATGGATCTTCCGTGGAATTGGATCTCAAACCTTCTACCCTTTGTCACAATTCTGATTCTAGATTCTGTCACAATTGAAAAGTAAGGGAATAGAATGAAGAGCATATATAGACAAATGCTTATTTTTTACACAAAACAATGTTAATTATGTGGATTTTTATTGAAAAATAGAACAGAACTGCAACTGAACTCACTGATTCTTTGTACCTACAAAACAAACATAAAATCATATAACTTTGAAATACATACGAAGTTTTAACTCTTCTTAAAACCACAAATAAAATATATGAAAATTTCAACAACGAAATAACATCTAGAAAAACTGTTTAATACGAATTTTATTCATAATGTAAGATTAACCCTCTGACTGCGTACCCCATAATTTCCGTGGGTTGGAAGCAAGTTTATTTCCTGCCCCATCCTGCGATTTTCACAGGCTAATGTGTTAACTTAGCACATTTACAGCGGTGGATAAATCTTTGCATATAAATAACAACTCGCTCGGCTCAACGATATTTGAACACGTTTGTGAACATTGCATCTAAATAATGATTTAAGAAATTACACAGTCAGAGGTTAATACATCGAACAATAAATAGATTTTCTGATTCAGAAACAATACAAAACAGAGAGCAATGAAATTTTGCTTTGCATAAAATTTTTGAAACAAGTAAGTAATTGATATTTTATTCTAGAATCACCTCAAAGTTTCACTTGTTGTAATAAGAGAATGCAAATTCTTAATTACCGTACCAGAAACACAAGCCGTCTAGAATCGTTTTGTGACAAGAGCACAAGATCAATCGGAAAGACTCTCGGGAAATACCGCATATTATCAGCACTCATCTGCAGTTCCTCCCGGCACCGAGATCGTCATCTCATTTCAGTGGAACCTTCCAAGTACGCACTTTAGAAGCTAAAAGAGGGTGAGAGGCAGAAAATGAAACATCCAGAAAATTCGATACAGATTTGATGGATTGGAGTGGCACTGAAAAGCTTTGTGCACTACGGCATTATTCCGGTCTAACCGTTCCTGTAACGTTATGTCCGCCAATGAAATTGAAGGGAACCGACTTAGTTTCGAATTAAATTAAACAAGCATTTCAGGATGAAATTCAATACGGTAAAACCCGGTACAAAAATTGTACCTAAATGTAAACGGCATGAATCTGATCTTGGGTGTTTAGTGAATATTTATGCACTATTTTTAACGACCCGAGAGTTTCAGTTTCAGGATGATGACATATAAGTGATTTGCATCTGTATTGCTTTCAATTCGTCAGAGTTGCGTTTATGATATGAATTATCCGAAATTTAGTAATTTAGTGCTTCCATGTCTATCAGAAATTTGAGTTAATTCCATCTGATTTTTCAACTAAGAATTGGCACAGGTTTGAACTTTTGCAACTGTAAAAATAATACTTTCTTTGTGAATATTTCATTAAAGAAAATATCTTACAATTTGAGATACTTTATATGACGATGATACTTTATATAAATAATACTTTGATCAAAATACTTTACTATCAACGTTTGGTTTTATTTAATCTTTCGCCATTTCTGTTGAGTTCGCCTTTTCTATTGATTTAAATTTTCTCCTAAAATATATTTTTATTATTTTGTTCTTATATTTCTTTAAATATTAGTAGAACCGAGTAAGTGTATTAATCTTCTCAATTTCTAGTTTTTACAACATTTTTAAGACTTTTTTTTCATTTTGATACTATTCTGTTTTTGTTCTAATTTTCCAAAGCCGGCAAGTCTTCAACACGATAATGACGCCGCTAGGTTCCAAGTTCCATTGCTGTACTATTTATCATTTAATTAAATCTATATTTTAATACTTTATTAAATTCTGAACTTATTTAATTTAATAACTAGATTTAATTTAATGACTAGATTAATATAATCTATCAACCACATTTTATTAATAACAATTAATAAACTAATATAAAAACTAATATTTTTATATTAGTTTCATTAATATTTTTTGATTAATTCAGTAGTTTTAACCTAACATCTGAATTTCGCCAACAGACAAATTATCAAAAGAATTTAAACACCCTTTGCATGTAGGGTCAGGAATTCCTACACATAGGGTCAAGCATCCCTAAGGTTAGGGAAACTTGACACTAAGCGATTTCATAAAATATATTTATTTTATGATCAAGTGAGATATCTATTTAGCAAAAGTACATTTCGCATTCTTAAAAACAGATTCTTATAGGATGCTGGCAATTCAAATATTCGAGAAAGATAAGAAAAAGTAAAAGTAGATAAATTATTCATAATTTTCCCTAATTTCAATTAGAAATTTAATGACTTTGTTCTTCAGAAACCGAATATTTTTTTATTATTATTCAAATTTTTCTAGTTAAATCTGAACCAAAAATCTACCTTACACTTGGACGGAAATAAGTATAAAAAATTTATATATGTGTGTGTGTGTGAAATTGTATATTGTAACAAACATTTCAATTCGCGATCTAGTCAACTACATAATAAGTAGTTGCCATTAAGAGTTGTATATTAAATTATACTTTAACACCACATCACACCGCCGTCTCTAAAGATCACGTGGCTCCTATCCGGGTTGGTATAGATGTAGGTGGACTTTATAGAGTTGCAAAAAAATACAGCAAGAGAAGAATGACAAATGAAGAATTTACAAAGTTGGTGTTAACATATCGAATTGACAACAAAATAAAGGAATATATACAATATCTTGAATAACATGGTGTGAATGAAAGAAAAATGATAAATGTAGATGATGACGAACAACATGAGGAAGCTTACATCAATGCACAGGTTTTGAGAAAAGTATTAGTGTAAGTTCTAAAATACAAGGG
>BGPR01043407.1:0-12952 GCA_013235015.1 Araneus ventricosus
AAGTGGTGAATCTTTCCACTGAAAATGGAAATAAACTAGTGGTGGCAATTTCCATTATATCCAGAAACGGAAAACAAATCTTTTGTTGAAAATAAATAACGATTATAAAAATCTAAAAAAGTGGTGAATCTTTCCACTGAAAATGGAAATAAACTAGTGGTGGCAATTTCCATTATATCCAGAAAAGGAAAACAAATGTTCTGTTGAAAATAGATAATGATCATAAAAATCTAAAAAAAGTGGTGATACAAAAGTGGTGAATCTTTCCACTGAAAATGGAAATAAACTAGTGGTGGCAGTTTCCATTATATCCAGAAAAGGAAAACAAATCTTTTGTTGAAAATAGATAACGATAATAAAAATCTACTGCAAGAATAAATAATTTAAATGAGCAGGTTATTTTCCCAGCCTTTTTTAAAATTGCAATTTCACTACTGTTCGCTTTACGATGTGTGTGATTCGGTTTATTCTCACATTTCTGGATACTTCTGCTTTTCCTCTGATTGACCGGAACACAAGTAACTGATGCATTTCATCCACCCTCTGCTTTTTAAATTCATTCTGCATAAAATATCTCATTAAGGAAAGCAAAAAGCAAACAATAGTTAAATTATATTTCACTCCTTTTCCTTCTTGAACTAGAAATAAAAATGATATATATCGATATTTAGTGGAAAGTAGAAAATAAGCTCATATCTGCTAAGTTAGGTAATCGCCATTTTGCTGAAGAACATGGCTAGGGATTTATTTTTCCATTAAAAGAAACATAATTAAACAATTTTACCTCCTAAAAAGCTGAGAGATCGAAGAAAACACAAATTGTATCTTTATTCAAACGGAAAAAAATTGTATAAAGTACTTTTTTTCTTTAGATAATTCTTAACCCTTTATATCATGGTGTTGCATATCTGCAACAAACCCAAAAGGCGCTCTCTTTTCCACAATAAACTCTTCAAGTCGATTTCATTGGTTGTTGCAATACTGTAACACTGAAGTTAACACAATTTGATCATATATTCTCCAACAGATGGTGATACTGAGGAGATTTTTAGAAACAAAATTTCAGTTGACACTTAAACATTTTCACGACGATCCTCCTGAAAATTCTGCAGAATTTAAGAAAGTTAAAAAGTGGACACAATCTTTTTGTGTGAAATGTGGTGAAGGTCTTTGTTAAAACAAAACTAACAACGGTTTTAAAAACTGAAATTTTGAATTTTTCATACCATTTTTGCATTATGTTGCAAAAATGGAAAAAAACTTTTTTTGTCAATAAATTTCTATTTTAACGTGATAAATGTTTTAAATTATTTTTTCCATGCTTACAATGATGCATTCAAACATCTGAGTAATTTTTTTCAAATTGGAGTTGTTATGATATAGAGTTTTAAAATTATCTTTATCAGAAAAACAAATTACGCCTTGTTTAAACGCGTATTTTGTACTTCCAAGCATTAAATCTCTTTAGAGCGGCCAATTTTCAATATAACGGAGGGTGCCCGCAGTAGAAAGGCTTCACTGTATCCAATACTGTTATCCACATTTTGGGGAAATGGGACGTAAACACACGTCTGGTAAGTTTTGTAACCGACGTTTTGCTGGAGAAAACAGTTCATTCATTCTGCTGGGAAAAAAACGGTTATTTTAAACAGTATTTTAATTCTCATATCAACTCACCAGACGAATTTCCATAAGTGTGATCTTTATCCAGTTTGCTCCAATAATAATTCTTGCCTGTCGCAACCACCCATTTGCCACGATACATGTCTGGATTATACCAACCGCAAGTTCCATTTTCGAAATCGCATGAAGTACCTGTGGAAGAAGAATTGGAAATTTATATTTCCCCCTTAAAACGTGGGGAGAGTTTAATTAAGTCTAGCTTCATCTTTCAAGTTATCAGCGTGTTTAATTCTAATTTTTATAAATTACACCATAGCTAGCTCTATATTCTTGATAGGCTTCCCTATAACCCTGTGATGACGGTTCGGGCGGTGTAGGGCGATCAGATGCTTATCATCGAATGGAGAGGAAAACAGTGTTAAAAGAGATAATCTTAGCCTTCCCGACCTTAAGAAGGCAAATACTTTTATTACTTAATTTTTATAATACTTTTTGGTTGCACATAAACTAAAATGGAGGAATATCATATATTACTTTCAGCAGACACGCCAGTGACGTAGCAACAGGTAGGTAAGGGGGGAGGCAATACTGTACATGCCCTGGGCGCTAACCTTAGGGGGCTCGGTGGAGACAAAACATTAGTGGGTTTATGTCACTTTTTAAAATCAAATATGAAGAAGGGTGCGAAATAACATCACCATGCTCCGGGTTCCATGCACCTTTGCTAAGCACTGAGGGGCGGAAAAATATAGGTCACGATTATGTTTCGGTTCCACTTACCCTCTCGGGGGGGGGGGGGCCCCGCGGTCCCCGGGGGGGGGGGGGCGGGTAAATAAACCGGGAATCACGTCCCCCGGCGGGATAGTGACGGTAGGTCTTCCGAATCCACCATCAGTGATAGTGCGTGCCTCCTCCCGGCCGTGGCCCGGTGATGGGCTACTAGGACTCCGGCCTCAGTACTCGAGTTATTGCAGCGGCTGTCACTCAGTTGTAACCGGGAGATCCCCGGTTGCCCTCATTACTGTTACAAACATGGAAAGTCGCTTCCCAGCAATGCAAGTCTTATGGTTGGGAAGAGAGTTTTACAAGGTTAAGCATGGAGTGACCTCAGCGATTCTTATGGTACCCCTGACCTTGGCGACCATTTTGGCGATTTGGCGACAAATAGATGATCCCCGAAAATGCAACCCTTTTCTCGATATTTCTACTAGGAAAGGGAATACACGAGAAAACACCATGTGACGTAACGGCCTGTCGGAGAGAATATTTAAGGACGGCGACCAGATCAGAGGGTTGTTGTTCGACTAGGATCGCCTTGGAGCGCGAACGTCTCTTGAGTTCTATCCGCTGTGCGAGCTAGTAAGCTGTTAGACGCCGAGCGGTAGGAGTGTTGATCCATTGGGAACGACTTGAGAGTTTCTTCCGCAGTGCGAGCTGCGAAGCTGGTGAGCTAAGCGCTGTTGAAAGTGCAGTTATTGTCGTTATTAGTTATTTGCTGACTGTTTGTGTTGTTAGATAACAAAGTGCTGAACTGTCATTACTTGTGAATTTTTGTCTTTTTACATTGGTAACTGTGCAAGGACTATTGTTTCCTGTACCTGTGCTACGTGTTTTCCTGCATATTTGTGAATAAACCTTCATTCTCCATTATCCTGCGTGTTGGACTGTTTACACCATACACCTACCGTAAGACATTTTCGCAACACTATGCACTTCCCCGGGGGGCACCGTGAGTTCACGGATGAGTGGCCACCGGATAAGGCACTCGCTTCCTCTGGGGGTATAATAATGGTGGGGGTTGTGTTACCTCCCTCTAGTGATAGTACGTACCTCCTTAGGGAGGGGCCAGGCCGTGGCCCGGTGATGGGCTACTAGGACTCCGGCCTCAGAACTCTATCTATTGCAGCGGCTGTCATTCAGTACCCCGGTTGCTTCGGCGTGACGGGGGTAACCCGGTTTGCGGTTACCCTCGCTGACCCTCCCCGGGGGGCACCGCGAATACACGAATATGAGTGGCCGCCGGATAAGTCACTTCTCCTGAGGGTATAGTAATGGTGGGGTTTGATTTACCCTCCACCGATGACGATAAGTACGTCCTCCTTGAGAGACCGTTAGGACTCCGACATCAGTATCCGTGGAGATATCGTGTGCTAAAAGGGTATACTTCAGTCCAGTGCGTATTATTCTTTCAGAAGAGACAAAGACTTGGTTTTCTTTTGATATTAAATGGTGCAAATCTTTACTGAATAAAGGGTTAATTCAAAAGTATATGAATGCCTACAGTTTTAGATTACGATTGTTGATTTCATTTCGAAGATGGTAAGTGTTTTCTTCACTGGCTTTCACTCAATTGCATAAATTGCTTTCAAGATACATATAGCATGCAGTCTAGTTTCGTTTTCAGGTAGTTTGCAATAACCATGAAAGATTTTGAAACTTACCGCAGTCTTTTTCGTCGGTGTTATCACCACAGTCATCAATGAAATTGCATCTCTGCAAATGCGAGTAACAGTTTCCGTTCTTGCACGTCAGTTTCCCTTCCTCATAACATTCATCAATAGTTGGTGGTACGGTTGGCTTTCCTGGAATTTCCCTATCTGAAGTCGAGGAAAAGGAAACAAATTTAGCATCATGGAAGTTCGTAACATCATATCTGAAAATGCATGCTAATAATGGAATGGAATCAAATCAATCAGTAAATCAAACGTTTTAGTTCGAATTCGTCGGCTATTCGAATTTTTCTCTGACCCTTTGGATTTTTTATTAGCATAATTTTAAAATATCCTCTATAATTCGAATTTATTTTGGTAAATTCGAAATAAAAATTAAAAATTATAAGAAACTGTTATTAATTAGTCCATTACTTATGTCCGTACTTTGTGTCCTCAGCGACTGTAAGCGAGTAATTCCCTCAATGGCTTTACTGCTGGCTGTACAATGTATTCAAATACAAGTAATATATAAAAAGAAATTTTAAGTCAATTCCTACTTAGGTGATTCGAGATATAATGAAAAATGTACTGCGCATGCGCGAAGATATGGCTGAAATATGGAGGTGCTTTGCTGATCCCATGGGCCATCCATATACCCAAGAACCAAGTCTGTAATGTTAATAGTTTTCGAGATATAATGAAAAACGTACTGCGCGTGCGTCATGCAAAATATGAAATGACAGACAAACAGACAGACAAGAAAGCGAATTAATATTGCATTGTCATCTGGTTCTGAGCTATGTTTAAAGTTTCAAGTCTCCAGCTCATCGGGAAGTTAGTTTAAAATCGATTGCAAAATTTGAACAAGATATATAAATAAATATATATATATAGGGAGAGTGTGAACTAATAGTAGGAATTGAAAAAGAACAAAATTTATAATACTTAAAAAAATTTGAGACCATTAGATGTAAATTGCATTGCTTATTTTGAAGTTTTATTGTACAATTGCTGTATTCGAAGTGCTGTATATTATTTAGTTATTAGAATTACTTACTTATTTTATTTATTTATTATTATCATCATCAACAACTTATCTAATAAAAGTTAGCCATTTTCAGCTTAAAAATTGCCGTTTACTCTTGCTGTATTCACTTTTAGACCCTACATTTCTTAATTCGAATTTTTGGATAAGTCGAATTTTTATTGTGATCCCATCAGCTGCGATTTAACTAAGTTCCACTGCAATTATGTAAAATTTGTATAATTGCAAAGCCTTAATTTTAAAGATTTCTTAGAGTCGAATAGATAGCGAAACTGGTCCATAAACGCAAATAGTGAATAAAAAGTTAATTTTTAAAGAAATGGCGTCGATAAGGCGAAAAAAGCGCAATGAGTTTTGTTGTTCTATAACACCAAATCGGCCATTTCTGTTCAAGGGAGTTTTGTCGCTGTTACAGATGCAGTCTTCTAGATATGTCAATACCATAAAGCACGCCTTCATTGGGGTTCTGTAGTTCGTCGTTCCAGGTCGAAATATTTCCTCGCACATAGATTGGAAGGCATGGGCCACGCCTATATCTCTTTATTTCTTCTTTTTGGGTTTTATCAAGGAAAGAGTTTTTGGCACACCGGTTCGCGATACTAAATCATTGAAAGCTAAGATAACAGATGCTGGTCTGGCGTTCCTTAGCAAATGTTGGACAACATGTTGTTGTATGTTAATACCATAAAGCAAGCCTTCATTGGGGTTCTGTAATTCGTCGTTCCAGGTCGAAATATTTCCTGGCACATGGATTGGAAGGCATGGGCCACGCCTATATCTCTTTATTTCTTCTTTTGGGGTTTTATCAAGGAAAGAGTCTTTGACTCACCAGTTCGCGATACTAAATCATTGAAAGCTAAGATAACAGATGCTGTGTCTGGTGTTCCTTAGCAAATGTTGGACAACACGTGTCAAGAACTAGACTCCCGGCTTGACATTCCCGTCCCAACAACCCCCGGGGGCCCCCACAGTGAAATTTACTAAGATAATATGTGCTATTAAGAACTAACTCCATTGCGAAATTTACAGTTCACAAAAATAAGCATATGTCTGAATATAATAGTTTTCGTGCAATAAAATTTTGTAATCAAGGAAAGTTTTTGTGCTACTCCTGCATAAATTCGATTCTATATTCATAAAATCTAATATCAGACTCGAGAAAGTTGGAAGTACTTTGCTTACTTTGCTGTTGTTTTAATTTTACCGGAATAAGTAATATTTGTATATGAAACATACCTGTTGCTAGATGACACCCTGGTGTCAAGGAAATATCATCGAGGTTAAGACTTCCGTGTTTATTGCTCAAACCTGCTTCCAATACGATCTAAAAATGGGAGTTTCAAAATATTAAGTACAGTGCCATAAATGAAGAAAAGAAAAACGGAATAAATATTATATCACAGCAATAGAATGATAGAAAGGTTATGATTAAAATTGTTAGAAAAGAGCGCAATTATTTTTCAGTTATCTTTATACCGTAAAAGAGCACAATCTAAGAATAATACTTCCGTTCTTGAATTTTAGTTGTACTATTCGCGCTTTTCTCCAAATGAAGGAAAGACAAATCTGGGAAAACATGGCTTCAGACACGCATGCATCTTTGGTTAATTTGGCGTCTGCGGTGCCGACTTACTTCGTTCCTTTTAGGATCGCCAACTGTTTGCCGCCAAGAACGGAGATGAGAGAACATTTGTTTCTAACGAGTGACATGCGCGCATTCGCGGAAATTAATCTTTTCATTGGCGTTTTGCACATCACGCTATATTGCGCCTCGTTTCGATTGGACTGTTTTGTTCATCTCTTCGATGCGATTGGTCGATTCATTCGAATTTCAATAAAACTTCGTTTGGAATTCTTCGGTTTGAATATCGGTTCAGTACTGTGTATGTTATTCTGTGCGTTTTGTTTTTCGATGAATAAGCGAAGCTATGAGTATTCCGTTATGCTGAAAGCGAAGCCGCTGATGTTTTTTAAAGTTAAAAAGTTTGCTTGGTACACACTTGAAATGCCGCAAGCATTGTGTGCTCAGTCTCTCCTTTTAAGGTGACGCATGCGCAAGAGAGCAATAAAAAGCGACTGCACATCCAAGACAGTATTTGGCGACGGCAAATGAAATTGCGCCAAGAAAAATTGGCGAAAAACAGGTGCTCACTGTAGACTCCAGGTTTACCACATCTTTTAAACATATATGTGCAAAAACGCATGATTTCAAAAATTAAATTGCGGGTGCAAACGGTCCCCATATTTCCTAATTAAAAATGTCAAATTAGGTCGCCATGTTCGATTTTGTTTTTATTATTCCCTTAGCAAGTTTATTTACAGGTACGAAATTTATTTTTGTAATGTGTCTTGTGTAAACAATAAGAAATGCAGGAATTAACAAAGCAATGAAACCTGATGGAAATAATCATTACCATTTTCCTCTAATGCCAAAAAGATGGTTTGGAAAAAAAATGGTCAACTCCAATCAGTAATCTTTTGTGATTTGGAGTTTGTGTCAAAGACGTAATTATATATATAATTTTTATTCTTAATATTCATTATAAGACTAATTAGTGTCGCCTCTTATGTTTCTATAAATTTCGAAATAAATAAATGATGGTTACCTTGATTCTTTGAAAATTGGAATGCAAAATTTGGACAAGGAAAAAAATGGCAAATCGGACAACTAAAATTGGACAGAGGTAGCAGCACTTTACATTTTATGAATGATTTTCTCTACATGGCTGACTTTTTACATACCTGATAATCATTTTTATTAGCGTTGGCAATCGTATGTTCAGCCCGATGCCAGTAGCCAGTAACATCTGTTGTAAATTCTTTCAAAAATTCGTAACCTTTGGGATAAGTGTAATTGTATCTCTTGTACACTCGAACGGAGTTTTCGGCATAAATGGTGTTGAAATAGAAACGGACCTGCAAGAGAGAAGAAAACGTTTCATTTATAAGTATTCTGCCAAAAGTTCAAACAGCTCTATCTCAGCTGTCCTACAGCATCATTGGTCACAAGATTGACTCCGACCTTATTCAAAGAAACTAAATACTCCGATAGCTGATAATTTGAAATAAAGAATAGTTTTATGAAAGTTTAAATCCCTTTAATATTTATGCAAGAACGATTTTGAGGACGGGAATTTTAATAATAATTCATCAGTCCTTTGATGTCATTTTCATCTGAATTCTCTTATTCAGCGTATGCCCACATGAAATCTACTGTTCTCTTCAAGTACTATGATCTACTGCTTTGTTGTTTGTGATGATGATCCCCGAAGATCAGCAGAGCTATATCAGGTCCATGAGCCTAAAGAAATCCAAAGCCAATAGAGGATTACAAACAAGATCCTGTTTGGAAAGCCCCAGGCATGAAAGAATATGACCAGGTGTGGCTTGTTCTGCAGTACATTTTGGGCAGATCTCAAAACACTTAGAATTATCAGAGAAAGTCAAACTTCTGATAAGCCCACTAAGGAAGCGAGTAAGAGTTGTTTGGCCGCGTCTGTTGCAGTCAGTTGATTGACCTCCACCTGGTCGAGAATCCTGACACCAGTGATGCACCGGTGGAATGAGCCAGATAGTTTTATTCCTGCTTTTAGCTCTAGAGAACAGTTCCAGATAGGTGAGAGGTGCAGAAGGCATTGAAGCATCACCAGCACCTTCTTTAGCAAGTGCGTCTGCTGTCTCGTTACCTTGGATGTTGACATGAGAAGGAATCCATTGCGGGTGAATCCGGTAAGATACTGAGAGACTTTTAAGTTTGTTAACACTTTACCGACCGGCCGTCGATTAATCGACGTTTTGTTCTCAGCGCTGACCAACCGGTCGTCGATTAATCGACGTTTGCTCCCCAGCGCTTACCAACCGGTCGTCGATTAATCGACGTTTGCTCCCCAGCGCTTACCAACCGGTCGTCGATTAATCGACGTTTTGTTCTCATCGTATACCGACCGGCCGTAGATTATTCAGCGTTTGCTCCCCAGCGCTTTCCGACCGGTCGTCGATTAATCGACTTTTGTATTTATGTATTGTATATGTAATTGTCTAATAAATCTATTGTATATTATATTGTATTGTATATTGTATATATCTATTGTATATTATAATTGTATATGTAATCTGTAGTCTACATATTTGTATTTTAATGACCCTACAATAACACGAAGCGTACAATTTTACCAGAGTTTAAGAAAAGCACATATATTCCCGCGCGTCAGTCTAGGCCGAAACCGCGCCGGTGTCTCGGACGATCTGCAGCTGAGCGGGCGGTGAAAGGGCATAGTATGTTCGAACCGCTACCGGTCGGTAAAGTGTTAAGAATATTCATTCCTGTATTATCTCTCACTCTATGCCAATTGGCCAAACGTTGGATAGAACTTCTGCTGTCTGCTAGTATCCAAATTTCAATACTGCAAGAGAAGGATGAGAATGAGTCAAGGCCTTCATCTATGGCTATTAGTTCACTGCGAAAGACAGAGCAGAAATCGGGATTTCGCCTCTGAATTTTTAACTCTTGATTATGTGTTGTAATATAAATCCCACTGCCCGTACAGATTGTTGTTTGTAAACAGGAGGATTCAAAAGTTTGAAGAAACGTTTAAATTCAATAATTTGTAAAGGTATGATGGACAGATGGGATGGAGATGAAACCGGAATTTTTTTTAACGAAACAATAATTTATTTGTAACTTAGTTCACAATTTAAACTACTAAATTCTGCAGTTTCCCGAGAGGTGCCTCACACAGGATAGGCTCCTGAGTGGATTAACGTGATAACCTTACAATTGTACCCTGTGTTATTCTTTATTCAGGAGCGTAACTGTCAGACTAGGAGCTATACTTTTTTCAGCATTAAGCTCCACTTCTAACGGTATAACAGACCAGGAGGAACAGAAATGTTGCTACTGCTGTGAAAAAGTGTAGTTCATTGTGTAACAGATTAGCTCCTAAATGAAGGAAGACACACTGGACAGTTGTAACCCTTTAGTCCACGCAGCATCTTATCTTATACAAACGCATGGCTCCATCAGATACGGAATTTTTCATAGTTAAAGCTGTAAAACACGCTACAGACAGTTTCTGCCTTCAAGACATAACATAACACCACTCCATGCCTCTGCAACTATAACCTTAAGGTTATTTAAGCAGTGTCACGTTCATGAAGCGGAAGAAAAATCACAACACCCGAGGGATGACCTCTCTTAAAACTTGACAATTCTCTACACCGCAGCCTAATTAAAAACGCAACAAGTTTACAAATGTTTACAGGAGCATTAGGAAGGATTGCTGTTGTGCTATACATTATAAAAATATTTTGGTAACACAGAATAAAATAAAACTTTGAAAAAAAACCAAAATAATAAAAAAAACCCCGGAATTTTAAAATTTTAAAGGCACTACAGACTTCTGAATCACCCTATGTTAGAATAGTAAGCTAACCCATGCTTATTTTAACGCAACTCCTTTCCTAGTTTCAGAAGCAAAAAACCGAAGAGCATCAATAGCCGAAAAAATAGCACTTTGAAACTACGCTCTACCATTTAATTTAGCTTTTAATAATTTCTTTAGTTCAAATGGTAAACACTGCGCTGAAAATCTATTTAGGGTGGGCAGAATCATTTGAGGGGGAATGTAGTATATTCCCTTTTTCTGCTGATAACTACCGGTAACAATGATATATAATTTTGACTGGATTTGAACCGACCAGGGATATGTTGTGGGAAGGAGTGAAAGTCTCTGCCGAGTTCGTAGACGGTCCTTCCAGTTCAAAGGGGTGGAAATTTTCATTTTCTTATTGAAGATAGAAGGATAATTCGAATTAGGCGAACAATCTCCTTATCATAACGAACAACTTTTCCGATAAAAAAATTTCGATAGCTGTAACCCCTTAGAAGTTAAAGGTTGAAAGTGATGTTCAACCCCTACTGTTTTTTAACCTGTACATGTGACACCTCATTGGAAAACTCTCATCAGCTGCACCCTTTTCCACCCTTTCAACCCCACAGCTCCAACAATTATGAAATCAGAGGTGAAGTTTACGGTGGGAGGGAATAAAATTCTTCTTTTCCTTAAATTTCCGTCTAAGGAATTATCAAAGGAATCGACCTTCCCCTTCCGGCTTGTCGTCAGGAATTTTTTGAACTCAGAACCTATCAAAGTTACGCAAAATGTATAAATTCCCTGTGACTTTTAAAAATCACCGAAACTGTTTTCTGAAGAAATGGTATAAATTCTAGTTCTGTAATAGATTAAAGATGAGCTTTGTATTAGAAGTAAAACCAGAACAAAGCATTAAGACCTTTCGAGTTAACGAAGCGTTAAAATCTCGCCAGATTGATAGCATTGGATATCGTCAGCTGTTTTATCTGTGGTGAAAAAAGAATTCAAATTTATTAACCACATCATATCACTGGATTCATTTTTATAAATAACGCAGATTATTTACCGTGCAGTCTTGAGAAGTTCCATCTATCGTTGGAGACCTGACTTTAGGCTTAGCATCTTTGAGGTGATATCCACCAGACTGGACATTCAAGAATTTGCCTAAAATAGAAATTAGTGTAGTTAGAACTTTGTCAAATAACTTTCTAATGAACAAAACCATTTTAATTATTCGAAAAACATCTTATCTCTTCTATTTCTACTTTGTTTATCTTATTAGTTTATCATTTAATAAAATTGAAAAAAAAAAGCATTCAATGTACATTTTCTATCAGAAATTTATACAAAGCAATATCCTTAGAAACATACTTTTAAATCTACACTGACGGAAAAAATCCTAACACCAAGAAAGAGTTGAGCTAGATAAAAGAAATTTGATAGGCGTGTTTATACATCTGAAAGATGACGTCTATTCAAATTTCGCGCTAGGAGCATAAGTGTGGCGCTAGTAGCTCCACTATGAACATGCAAATCAGATTTGCTTTAAATACGCACGTAAAGTTCGTGAGCGTTATTTATCGTTGAGAATTGACGTAGTGAGTTATGTTAGTCAAGAATGCCCTTAAGAAGACGAAGAAGCCATTATCAACAGCTCATTGAGTTTGAACGAGGTCTTGTAGTAGGGCTACGAGAAGGTGGATTTTTTTTCCGCGATACTGCAGAAAGACTCGGCGGGAATGTATCCACTATGCATGATTGTTGACAACAGTGGTCAAGGAAAGGTACTGCCTCAAGAAGACCGGGTTCCGGGCGGCCATGTGGCGCTACTGAGAGGGAAGACCGCCGTGTTCGGCGTATGGCTGCGGCGCGTTGTACTGCGTCTGCGGCAGAAATTCGAGCTGCAGTTGGCGCCACAGTGACACAACTAACTGTTGGAAATGGGTTACTTCAAGGACAGCTCCGAGCCAGACGCCCTGTAGCGGGCATTCCACTGACTCCAAAACACTGCCGTTTGCGACTTGCGTGGTGTCAAGCTAGAGCTCATTGGAGAACGGAGTGGAGATCTGTTGTGTTTTCTGATGAAAGCCGGTTCTGCCTTGGTGCCAATGATGGTCGCGTTTTGGTTAGAAGGAGGCCAGGTGAGTGCCTGCAACCAACCTGTCTGTGGCCTAGACACACTGAACCTTCACCTGGAGTTATGCTCTGGGGAGCAATTGTCTATGACAGCAGGAGCACTCTCGTGATTATCCCACGCACCCTGACTGCAAATTTGTACGTCAGTCTGGCGATTCAACCTGTTGTGCTGCCATTCATGGACAGCATTCAAGGGGGTGTTTTCCTACAGGATAACACTCGCCCTCATACCGCTGTTGTAACCCAACATGCTCTACAGAGTGTCGACATGTTGCCTTGGCCTGCTAGATCACCAGATCTTTCTCCAATCGAGCACGTATGGGACATTAATTGGAAGACAACTC